>JABUQX010043063.1:15000-20000 GCA_015478945.1 Trachelipus rathkii
AGAAATTTATTAAAAATTTAGTTCAAAATTGTTCTTATTTTACAACCGTCCGACCATTTAGGAATACGTTTTAGAATTCATAAGGGCAATGTATTTTGAATAAATTCACTGAAATATTATATAATTTAATTAGAGATAATCATATTGCCAATTAATTATCATAGTATGTATTGATAATTTATAGAGAATATTAAATTAAAATTAAGGTTAATATTAAATTATCTATTATTTAATAGTACTATATGTAATATTATTTATTATATAAACCCAGACTTATAGTAATTTCATATTAATAGATATATACATATTATCCAAAATATATTTATTATTAATATATATATATAAATATCATTAATATTATTATTACTACTTAGACATAGTACCTTGGTGATATCACCTTCATTGGGGAAATTAATATATACCTCAATATAATAAAAATAAATAGGCATATAAAAGCATATTAGGATAAAATACATAATACTCTTTTTTAAGGCTTTTCGCTTATATATACTCATGATATTACTTTTTTAAAAAAGTTTTCTTTTCTGATTATATTCACTTATTAGGAGGTATTTTAGGTGTATATCTCAAATATACCCACTAACATAATATATATAATATCATATATATATATATATATATATTCAGATTAGACAGGGCTTGCATAACTGAATATACCCGCGCAATAAACACAGAGATAAACATAAGCGCACAATCAAAAACACACATTCGAACGCGGAACACGCGCGCACTACTTTAATTACGAGCTTTTCGTCAGTTTTTTAAATGTTTTCTTTTCGTTCCTCGGTTTTGGTGATTCAAATACACACGCACGAAACTAAAAGGTTAGCTATTTTCTTTACCATTCTAAAATAAAGATCGGAAATTCTATATATAGTCTAATAAAAATTCAGGCAACGAACATTCAAACAACTCAACTTGCGCAATCGTACATACATAATTTATCATTTTTTCTGGCTAGCAGAGCTGCTCGCAAAGTAAGTATAAATTATAACACACATCAAAGTGCACACATACTACATCAACAATACAAAAAAATATCTAGTATATTCTCTGAATTTCTAAATATGAGATAGTAATTCCTGAATAGTCAAATCAATTTGAGTATAACGGGATTATTAAAATAAATTTAATGCTTAGTTTCTACACTACATTAAAAGTTCAAGAATGTCATTTTTTACATATATATTATTTTTGTGTATAATTATTGGATGTAAAATTGGAAAAATTATAAAGTTTAATGTTCAACAGCTAAGTATATCATAAAATGGAATAATAATAAAAAATATTATCTCGTATGAGATTATCTTATGATCATGTTGGTATTGTTATCATGACATCAAGAATAGTATCAAATAAATTATTAGGATATATTACACTTGTGAGAATCTTAGGTTCAATTTTCATTGTTAACACTTGATAAATTGGAATGTTCCGTGGATTAAGAAATTTAAGTGTAAGAATATTTTAACTCATTTTTTGTGGATAAAATTTAAAGTTACTCCAAGACACAATCAAAACGTTGTATTTACTTGAATTCCAAAAGCAAATAAACTGTGTTAGTCATGTACATCTGTATAATGTCCGGTTAGATAATTTAAACTTCTCTTTTTCTGTGATATTCCTTCTCTATAAATTCAATTCTGAAATCAAAAATAAATATAAATTTTCCACTAAATATAAATTATAATTTTAAGCAAATTTTAAAATAGTAATTATTATATTTTTTTCTGCATCAAACAGATACAACAATCTTTTTTGTCCAGATGTCAAACATATATTTTTCTTGTCCAAACATTGATTGAGCAGTTTGTATGAAAATGAAATTTTTGAAAATAGAGATAAAAAAAAAATCAAACTTTAACTGATTTATATTTATTCCAAAACGGGAAATAAGTTTGCCCCCCAAAAAGGTTTTTTTTCCTTTCTGGTGTATTGATTAATAACAAGTTAATTGAAAATATGTCTTTAATTATTAGCTCTTTGGTTGCATTGAATTAACTTTTCTAAGGAAAAAAATAATATGAAAAAAATAAGTTCTTATAGAGCAGGTAAGTCCAAGCTGAAAGACAAAAGTTAACTTTTCATATATTATATATATATATATAATATATATATATATATATATATTACTATTATTATATATATATATTATATTATATATAGTATTATATATATATAATATTTATATAATATATATTATATATAGTTATATATCTATATATTATATATATATATATACTATATAAATATAAGTATATATATATATAAATTATATATATATTATATATATAGTATATATATATATATTATATAATATATAATATATATAGTATATATATATTATATATATATATTATATATATATATATATATATATATTTAGTAGTATATAGTATAAAAATTATACAAAGGTGGGCACCGTTAATGAGAAAGTTAACGTCGTTAATTTGTGTTTTTAATATAACTGTTAACCAAAGAAAAAAAATTAACTACGTTAAATCCATTAAAGCGTTTTTACTGATAAAAGAATGTGTAGCGGAAGTATGAATCGTTGAGACTCCGTGATTAACCGTTACACGGTCTCTATCACACATATTAGGAAATAGTTAATAATTATGTTATTTTCCTTTTATTATAGATAATATAATCCTAACATTTTTAATATTGATAGTAATTAACCTTTCAGACAAATTATTTAGGCTCTGACCTATTGAGATGCTTTTGCCACTTGCCGAAGAATACTTCCAAACCGTAAATACTAAATAATACTCAATACCGGGTGTCCATAAAAATAATGTCCCGAGTTTCAATGTTTTTTATTATAAACAGCATAATAGTATAGATATCCAAGCATATCATATCACAAAGTGAATGAAGAGTGAAAGTGGCATAGTTTCGAATAATGGCAAATGCGTCCCAGACGCAGTTCCTGATAGGGTCGACATAACGCCCGAAATGCGCGAAGTTCGATAGTGTAGTGTTCTCTAGTGCGCTGGGTCCACATACGGATGGACTATGGCGACGTCCTGAGCGCAAAAAGCTTTCTGTGTTCTACAATTTGCTAAGTGTGAATCTGTAATTACGGTTCAACGTGCGTATCGTTTACGGTTCCAATGTGATCCTCCATGTGGCAAAAACATTCGCCGATGGTATAGGCAATTTGCAATTAATGGATGTCTTTGTAAAGGCAAAAGTACAGGACGGCCCAAAGTGACTGTGGATGGCGCAGGATGTAGGTATCCGTATTAGGTGTCTCCGTTCCTCCCCCCCTTTCCCCCACCAGTCACTATTAGACCATCCGTTCGGAGAGCAGTCACCTGCGAACGATCGGCCTTGCAGGTGCAAAACGACGGTGTGGGAAGGTGTTTAGAAACGTTTACCACATGCGTGCATACCGGTTGCAGCTTTTGTACATGCTTTGATAGTAAGAGCGGCGTAGCGAGCGACTTATCTCTACGTTTAACCTTTGCCTGTGCAGCGTTAGGTCGAGCAATGATGACCTTTCTAGATCGGTAGTGTTTATGCGATGAAGTCCATCCTTTCATTTAGGGTGTAAGGTGGTAATGCCACCTCTTAATGTTCGTATCCTGGGCTGTCTGGAAAATCCGAGCATGAGACTTGTGAAACGAATCGTGAATTCCCCCAAGGGCTTAACGTTTTTTCTGCGCGCGGCCAATAACGAGCCAGGATGACAGTCTACGGACCCTTTCTTGTTTCGCGTTAGCAGAAGAAACCGTAACAGGGGTCGCCTATTTCGATATGTTACAACAATGGCTCTTTCCACAATTATTAGAGGATGAAGCGGTAAACTTTATATGGCAGCAAGATGGAGCCCCTCCACATTGGAGTCACATAGTGCGAGCGTGGTTGAACGACGTATTCCCAGATCGTTGGATTGGTCTTAATGGTCCAGACGACAGAGCTCTATATATCTGGCCCCCCCAGTCCCCGGACTTAACGCCATGCGATTTCTTCCTATGGGGCTGCCCAATGATATGCCAGAGTTGAAACGCAGAATTAAACACGCCGTTGCGTCCATTACGCCGGATCTGTTAACCAATGTTTGGGAGGAATTGGATTATCGGCTGAATGTATTCCCTATAACGAAGGGGCACATATTGAACATATGTAGGAAAAACTCTGTTCAATGACCTTCACTTTGATGTATGATATGCTGTTGATATTGTATATTACGCTGTTATAATAAAGCATTGAAACTGGGACATTCTTTCACGGACACCCGAGTAGTATATTATTGTAATAATAATAATAGGATATGCCAACTTAGAATTTAATGACAAATATGTATATTTTTGTATAAATTACAACGGCTTATGAGGCCTAGTTTCTTATATTTTCACTAGTCGAAAAGAAGCAAAGTTCAAGTAGCTAATGAAATAAGTTAATTAACTTATTGAACTGCCAACAGTCACTATCTCTTTTTTCTTCAGCGAACCAATAAGAAATGAGAATACAGCAAAAGAAAAATGTCAAACATTTCTAAACGGGATAATAACCGTGTAAGAATAAACACATTTTGAGCCATTGAGAGGAGCGTTTAGAAAATTTTGGAAAAAAAAGTTTGTATCGAATCGAAATCTATACATATTTAAAATCTGATAAGAAAATATTTTATAAACTCGTAAAATAAGGTAACGGTTAACGGATGTAGGGAAAATTTTAACTCGTTAACGTTAATTCACAAATGTAACTCGTTAATAGTCCGTTACTTCTTTTCGAAATTAACGAAAGCGTTAAAAGTTAACGAAAAAAATTAACGAGTTAATTAACGGATTAACGCTTTAACGCGTTAATGCCCACCTTTGTATATATATATATATATATATATATATATAGTAATATATATATATATATATTATATAGATACATTATAAGTATATTTATATATATATAATATATATAAATATATTATATTATATATATATATATATAGTATATATATATCTTAATTAGTA
>JABUQX010043063.1:25000-50417 GCA_015478945.1 Trachelipus rathkii
TGGAGTAAAAAAATGTTAATTTTCTTTTTATTCTTTTTAGGGGGTTTCGAGCCGGACGGAGGGATAAAGAGGGGGGCGAAGTTTGGGTCATGTGGAAAGTATGGATGATAGTCGTTTGTTAAGAGGATGTAAGTGTGCTGGGAATCGACCAGAAAAATTGGATTGATTCAGTAAGAAATGCTGCAAGGAGAGACATTGTGAGTTTTGGCAGGCGAGAAGAAGTGCATAAATGGATGAATGGCGGGGTTTTGTGAGGGGTTTATGGTTGTGCCCCCGAGGGCCAGGGATGAACCTCCAATTGAACGAGATTTACCATAGTGGGTGGGTCCGTCGTTTCCGTGAAGCTCTAGGGTAGGGTTTTTCTGTATTGCGGACGAGTTGTCTCACTAAAAGTTTAAAGGAAGCGGTAAGGACTGGGCTTTTCTTTTTGACTTGCAATCATATTCTTCACTAACTTTTGCGTGTTTCCCGTGCATGTTAACACTTAACCCATCAGAGAGGAGGAGAGGAGGAGGGAGGAGGAGGAGGAGGAGGAGGTATGAAGGAGGAGGAGGAGGAGGGGAGAAGGAGGAGAGAGGGGAAGAGAGAGAGAATTTTTCTTCTTTTCGTTTTTTTTGTTTTTGCGCGGACGTGGCATGGCTACGTGTTTCAGAGGCATCCGGTTGTGTTAACTCAGCAACCGCGGAGTCCTAGACGTTCGGAATCCGCTGGAACCGAAAGTAAAATTTCTGCTGATGTCATTCTATTATACGGGGGCAGGCCTTTTATGTACTCAGCATTTGGGGCATGAGAAACCGGGTGCTTTAAAAACTACGTTTGAAGCGTCTTTTTTTTGGGGACGTGGATGGCCTCAAAGTAAAAGATTACGAGCATCTCGGCTAGTTGTTAACTCAGCAACGCGGAAGTCCAAGTTCGATCCGCTGGACGAAGAGAAATCTTCTGTGAAGTCTTTCATGTCTACTATACTACTATCACTACACTACTACTACTACTACTACTACTACTGACTGATACTACTTACTACTATACAACGCTATACTGTTATATAGCGAGTGAGGTCATGATGTATTCGGACTCTGTATCCATTCTAGCATACATTAAGTAAGTCGATAGTATGTTTTACTTCTGGTTCCAGTATTCTGCTGTTTATTTAATAAGAATCTTTATTATTATTATTATTATTATTATTATTATTATTATTATTATTATTATTATTATTATTATTATTATTATTATTATTATTATTATTATTATTATTATTATTATTATTATTATTAATTATTATTATTATTATTATTATTATTAATATTTATTATTATTATTAATTATTAATTGATTATTATTATTAATTTTTTTATATTAGTTATTAGTTATTATTATTATTATTATATTATTCATTATTATTATTATTATTATTATTTTATTAATTATTACACATTATTTTCATGAAAATGTGTGCTTCCAACAGGACGTAGAGCTATAAAAGCTGGGTGTAAAGGCTATAAAGTAAAACATGGGTCGGAGAGAGGGTGGGGTGGACCCATGCAGGGTGCTTCTGCGCAATCTGCCTTAAGTCGTTTTTCGGTCAGTGTAAGTGTTTTTTGCTGAATGTTTATCATGCAAGATAAAATGAGTGACTTTATTATATCTCAACTCAAAATCTAGCTATGTTAGATAAAATTTTAAAAAGTTACGAAACATTTGGCCTGGTAGATTCGCTAGAGAAGTTTTGTTAATGTCAAGCTATCACAGTCATATGTATTATATTTGATAAAATAGTTTTGGGTCATAAGTTTTACTTTAAAACAAATTCGTGTGACCGAATCGATGGTATCCAAAAAATTTCACTAGATTAGAGTAAAATGTGTCATTACATACAGACTTGGAAAGTGCACTTGTAACGGAAACGAAAACGTTTATATAATATATATATATATATATATATTTATAGTATATATATATATATTATATATAGATATTAGTATATATATTATATATATATAATATATATATATATATATATATATAATGTATATTAGTATATATTTATATATATATCTATATATATAGTATATATATATATAGATAGTATATATAGTATATATATTATTATTATAATATATATATTATATATATATTATTAGTATATATCTATATATAATAATACTATTATATTATATATATATTATATATATATATAGACACATCTAAAATGTTTGAGGGTCCAGTCAGGGTGGGAGTCTTATGGGCCCCTAAAGGTCTTAAAATATCAAAGCCACGATCTATCGTCGCAAAACTTGGCTCTACTTATATATATTTATTATATTGTTTGTATGTATTTATATATATATTAGTATATATATATATTATATATATATATATAAGGTATAATATATTATATATATATATATAGTATTATATATTATAGTATACATATATACTTATAATAATAGTATATTGAGTGAATGAGAGTGTTTATTTGTAAAATATATATATTAGTATTATATATACTATATATTAAATATATATATGAATATATTATATATATATATATATAGTATATCTTAATGGTCTATGTTCATCCTACTAGGCTAAAGAGAGATTGTGTAGCTACGCGTGTTTGACGATCTCACTTCTTTCTATTCGTTGTTCACTGTTTGGCTTTGTTCGTTCTCTTTTCCGGTCTTCGTTTGGGTGAGTGACCAAGTCACCTCCGTCTCCTCCACGTTCCAGTCGTTTTTCAGGAGTTTAATGTTGGCGGTGGCGTATGGTTAGGTGGTCATCCTAGAATGAGTCCTAGATTTGACATGTGAAGTTCAGCAGGAATGGGTGAACCAAATAAGGTTAGGTTCGCGGGAGGAAGTTGACAGGTTTTTCGACTTCCTTTTTTCCTAAATAGTGCTGCTTGAAGGTTTCTGGTGGATGAGTAATGGAAGGGATAATGAATTACCTCAATTGGGAAATTTCTCAGTAGCTAGTTTGAAGCTTACTTTTCAAGAAATGGCAGTCTGGCACCGTCATATATAGAAGCCAAGCCATCAACATTATTAAGACAAAATTGACCGTGGCTCGGAATAGAAGTAACGATGTCCATTGAATCCGAGAGCAAATAATATACACTTAGAACAGCTGTCTTGCGGAATCGCCTTCATCCCAGAGTAAGTGCGTTGTAGAAAAGAGGAAGCAGCACGAACCTGGATGAATCTGTCTGACAGAAGGCATTTAATCAAAGAGAGGGACCTGTCCCTGGAAACCGAGCGATTAAGCCAGTTTAAGGAAAACCTCTGTTCTCCACATTGGGTCATAAAGCTTTCCCACGTCATAAAAGAGATCATCCCAGGGGTTTTTTTTTTCAAAAAAAAAACCATCCCATTAGTTGAGAGGGCTTCCAGATGTCACTGACCCAGCTTTTTTTAACAAGCGACATCCGGGGTCGAAAGAATTTTGGCGGAACCAAACTGGAAATTTTGAAAAATCCTGGCGACTCTCCAGAACAGGCAGAAGGCGGCCTGAAACTATTTTCCTTCCAGTAAAATTTGCAAGTATGCCCAACTTCGAATCTTCCCAAGGTTTTGGAATATGGATTACAAAAGCTGTAGTCCAAATAGGTGGAAAATCGGCTCTACAGATCCAGCAAGAACGCGGATGCAGAGGGGTGAATATGACGGAGCTTAATGTACGAAATTAAGTCTGGGTCAAGGGCATTGTCTTTGCTATTCGCCAATTCAGTTTGATCCTCGGAAAGTGTAAAAAAGACGACTATAGGTATGATCTTCCCCTTTGCTGTTGAAAAGTCGGCGGTGCAGTGTTAATTCTCAATTTTTGAAGTCTTTCAGGACAGCGGCAAAGAATTCTAGCGGCTAGCAAAACTATAACCAAATGAATCTAACAACAGCTGCAGGAGTAGAGATCGTATCGGTTATATCATGCCCATAGCGGAGGACTGTGGGTGAAGAGTTGTTGGAGCAACGAGATATTTTCTGTGCTGCTGTCCACACTGAAGAAAGTAGAGTTGCGGAGTTGACAGTCGAAATTTAAGTTCGAAAGTATTGTTTACGTGTTTGGCGACTAATTCGACGAGATTTCGTCTCAGCTGCTTTAAAAATTATCATGTTTGGGGTGGTGCGGGTCGATTTGTATTGCCTATAGTGTTTTTTCTTCTCCCGGTTAGCTTGTGTACATTCTTGGGACCATCAAGGGGTTGCCGAATGCCTACCTGCGGAAGATCGCGGAATGCAAGCTACCGCTGCCGTGATGATAATTTGTTGGAAGAAGTTAAAAGCATCATCAATTGTTGGAATTCGCTTATTGAAGGAAGAAATTGGGATAGCTGTGGCCTGATAAAAAGCTCACTCACTTCGCTCGGTGCAAGTTCATTTATGCTATTGGGTAATGGTCACTGCCGTATAAATAATCAAAGTGGAACCAGGTAAAGCGATCCATAAGAGGAAGCAAAAATAAAAATCAATACAGGAAGAAGACTGTGTATCTAAACGTTCATATGTAGGGAGTCCTGTGTTAAGGCATCCCAGGGAAAAGGATGTTAGAAGATCTACAAGGATCTTAGACTTAGACGAGATAGAGTCGCTCCATAAGGGGTGGCGAAGTTTGAAGTCTCCTCGTATAACAACCGGAGTAGGGAGCTGCTTAAAAAGATAAGCTAAGTCGACCTTAGTTAACTCACTACTCGGAGCCAAGTAAATCGAGCAGACAGTAAGGTCGGTGGACAGATGAGTTCTTGCTGCCACTGCACGAAGTTTAGCTTGAAGAGGGACTGGAGAATAGGGGACAGATTGATGAATGAGTATTTCTGCACCTCCCTGATCATTGTCACATCTTTCTATAGATGTTAGCAACGATTTATATTCCGACGGTTGGAAGAAGTCGCGATGATATAGTCGAAGTTCCTCAAACATATTACTTTTTTCGTGCGTTGAGTGACTGAGGGAATGATTGGTGAAGGACAAGATGCACTAAGAAGTGGTAGAAGGATGTGTGGATCAAATCTTACATTGAAACAAATAAACATGATGAGAAAAATGAGGGAGAAGAAGAATAAATTGTATTTAGGTTTTATGGATTTGCAACAGGCGTATGATAGGATTAATAGGGAAGCTCTATGGCAGGTGTTAGTGATATATGGTGGTGGTGGTAGGCTTCTGAATGAAATCAAAAGTATGTACGACGATAGTGAAGCGTGTGTAAGAATAAATGAAGTTGAAAGTGATTGGTTTAATATTAATAGCGGATTGTGGCAGGGATACTGTTATGTCTCCTTGGTTATGTATTGGATTGGGGTTATGAAGAATTTGGACGGTGGGGGTGGCATAGGGGAAGGTGTTAGGAGGTGGAGGGTGAGTGGAGGGTGGCCCAACCTATTACATGCGGATGATTTGGTTTTGTGTGGGATGACATCTGAAGAGAGTTTGAGAGGATTGGTAGAGAGATTTGGGGCTATTGTGTGTAAAAGGAAGGGTTTGAAAGTAAACGTAGATAAAAGTAAGGTTATGGTTGTGAAGTGAGGACAGTCCTCAGTGTAAAGTTAAGTTAGATGGGTGAGCAGCTGGGATAAGTGTCTGAGTTTAAATAATTTGGAGGATATAGTTGGATGAAAAGGGAACGGATTGATGCAGAATGTAGTAAGGAAAGTTGTGAATGGCAAGGAAGGTGGCTGGTGCGATTAAATCGTTTGGTGGATGTCAAAGGGACTAGTCTTGAGTGCGCTAAGGGTCTTACATGAGGTATGTTGTTTACCTGTGTTATGTTTTATAGTAGTGAGACTATGGTCTGAACTAAGAGGTACATAGATCTCAAAGTTCAATCGTGTTCAGATGGTACAATCTTAGAGGCGTGTTAGGTGTGAAAAGAATTGATAAAATGAGGAATGAACGTATTAGAGAGTTATGTGGTGTGAAGAAAAGGGTAAATGAGAGAATAAATGAAAGTTACTTGTTGAGATGGTTTGGTAATGTGGAAAGCAATAAATGCACAGTCCCGGTTTGGTTTTAAGCGGCATGTATAGTGGTGAGTGTGTTGGGAATCGACCGGCTGGGAAGACCGAAGAAAAAGTGGATTGAAAAGTCAGTAAACAAATGCTCTTGAGAGGAGAGAAATGTATTTTTGGCTAGGCGAGAATAAAGGTGCACAATAGGAGTGAATGGCTGGGTTTTTGTGAGGGGGTATGGTTGTGCCCACCTGGGCAAGGGGATGAACCCCACACTTGACGATATGCCATAGTAAGGGTCCGTCGGGGTCCCGTGAAGCTCTTGGGTGGATTTTCTGACTGCAACGACTAACAGGTATCAATAGGGGGACGGTAAGGCCTGGGATTTCCTTTTCGACTTGTCATTATTCTTCTACTACTCTCTTTTGCGATGCATGTCACCACCTTACCCCAGTCTTGGGGAAAAAAGGAAGATTATATTATATATATATACTATATATATATATATATATATATATATATATATAATATATATATATATATATATATATATATATAATATAATAATATAAATATATATGTATATATATATATATTATATATATATATATATATATATATATAATAATATATATATCACTGTAATTAGATATAATTACAGCGCTTCCAACATTTTTCCTCTCCCTTGTACCCTTGATTAGGCCATTTCAACATGTATTAGTACTCCTTTTTTCTCAATAACCCAACACTCACTCCATCCTTCACGCAAAAAAAAAAAAAAAAAGTTTTTTCAGTTTTTTTTGTTCTTATTGGTAGCTAAATAATCAAAAGACTCAAATAATGACATTTAAAGGCTGTTTTCAAAACTCTTAACATTTTTTTTAATTTTTTTATTAATCTTCAAAACAAAACAAAACAAAAAGAATTTTTTTTTGATTAATAGTAACCACATTAGCTTGTGATGAAAGTTTCAGAATAATTTTTCATTTTGATATACAAGTTTTCGAACATGGCTCATAATAATAATTTCATTGGTGTTTTCCGGCCATTACCAATTATTATTTTCAACTTACCCCGCCCGGTCTGCCCAGTACCACCAGGTACGTGTAACCCAGGTTTTGGGCAAGCCACTGAGAATATAGTGATCGTATTGGAATATAATTTGAAATATGTTACGATGTCATAGTAAGCAATATGTGATATATGAAATTTATTTAAATAAACGAGATATTTAAATGGTAATCACGGTAATTTAGGTAATTTATAATGAAGGTTGGTTTTCAGTGGTATCTACACACTGGAGTAAGCATATTGGTGAGGTCGTTCGAACCCTAAGAATCAAAACAAAGAATCTTATTCTGCTTATCTTTCTGTGAAGCAGTTTGCGATTTTATGGCTTATTATTGTGCAATTATATTGGAGGTATTTTGGAGGTAAAGTTTTTCCCTATTAAATTAGTTATACATTCTTTTTGTTATCCCCGCCCTTCTCTTTCCCTCCATTCAAATAATAAGGAAAATAATTCCTCATCACTCGTTAACTTTGTTCTTTATTTTTATTTTTTTTTTAACAATTTTCAAAATAATTATACGGAAATACAAAATTGTTTTTATTCACGTTGTAAAATGTTAACAAGACAACCAGTTTAAGTTTTTTTTTTATCCGTTCTTTACAAACTAGGCAAAAAATTTTTTAAATAATATCCATCATCCGCTAGTAAGTACAAGTAAGAATCCAACAAACATACTGAAACTAGAGTTGACACACATCATAACAAACAATTTTCAAGTTTTTATTCTGATTTAATATTATAAGCATCAACCCTGGTTTGAAGAATACAAGTGATGCATAGTAATATTTTGAAGTTGTACGCATTCATTCATAAAATTAACTTAAATTTGATATAACTTTGCTAACATTTTTTTTTTCTTTCACTATATTTTTTTCTTCCATTTTCACGGTTTTCTTGGTCAATTAGTCCTATAATTGTGTGATTTCTAGTCTCTTAAAGATCTATGGTTTCATTTCAATGATTTAAAGCGTTTCTTAAAAAAAAAAAAATATTCTAATTAGTAATTATCATATTTCAATATAATGTTTTCATGCCGAAGCTTAATGTGGTTTTAGAACATTATTTTCATCACAAAAATTAATTCTCACCTGTATTTATTAATTACCTAAGATTGATCACTTATTAAGATAACCTTCTAAAAAAAAAAAACTATATATTTTTTTCTTTATCCAGGAATATCCTGCTAACACCCGTATGGATTCCCGAGTTTACGAACAGAATCTTATGTCTGGCTTTAACTTCATGTTCGGTTTGTGGTGTAACCGTTGTCTAACAACCTTTTAGGTGGTTTGTCTGTTGGTAATGTTGTTCTTCCGCTGCTTTGGCTGATGCAAGCTAAATGCTTTCCCTCTTCGTAAGAATCCTGATGTTGAGATTTTTTCGGTAGCGCTATTGCTTGTTTGGTTTAATAGTTTGGCATCTTGGAGTATCAAAAGCCAAAATGGGGTGAACAATTTTAATCATTTCATTTGGTTAGCGTTTTATTGGTAGAATTATGTTCCAGGTTCTGAGTAAATTTACTCATAAAGGGAGTTTTTTTATTGACCGTAGTAACATTCCTTATTATTAATTATTTTATTATTATCGTACTTGTTGGAAATGGAAATATATCTTAGGTCCCCAAGTACAGTTGATTCCATTGCTGCTTAACCAGTCAACGACTAAAACATATATTTTGCTCCAAGGCGTGTCTTATATTGTAGGTTATTATAATATCAATGTTCTTGATTGGTTACTAAGAGCTTAAATTAATCAATCAAATAATGTAAGATTCTGTTTATTAATGCGTATATATATATATTAAAACTATCAGTGAAACGGCAATAGAATAAACTGTATATTTTCAAAATTATATTTCTTATTTATATGTTGATTAACCATTATATATTTATAATCTGAGGCTAAAAAAGTTTATATGAAACTATTTATCTTTTTAACTACCTCAAAGCTGAATAAACTTTTTTTTTCAGTCTTAAAGAGAGGGTTGAATTTTTAAAAGCGTGTAGATCTTCAGATCATGAAGAGTCCATTATAAATGTTGCCTTGTCTTCCATCGACCATATCAACTTTTCCATCGGTACATATCTGGATACGACAGTTTCATCAGCAGTAAGTAGTATATTTCTGTTCTTTATCTTCCTCCTTTCCACGGAGTATAGGTAAGGTGCGTAACATACACCGGAAACAGAAAAGTTTGTAGAAAAACATGACAAGTTGAAAAGAAAGCATCCCCCCCCCTTCTTTTATTGCAAGCCCATCATTGTCAAAAAAAATCCACCCTATAGTTTCACAACACTGCGACAGACCGAACCCCTCTGTGTTATCTCACATCAGTGTAGGGTTTCTCCCTTGGCCCAGGCCCATAACTATATGTCAAAATCAAGCAAATTTTCTACACCAAAGTCTAACTGGTAAAAATAATTATTTTTAATTTTAAATCAACTGAATATAGTGTTATTGATTGAGGACATCACACAAGCACCCTCTACCAACCACTATATATATATATATTAACCAACTGACTATCATCCATCCTTTCCATATGACCAAACCACTTTAATACACACTCATTTACGCCCGTCTTCACACTACACAACTCTCTAACACGTTTATTCCTCATTTAATCAATTCTCACACTTAACACGCCCTTAAGATTGTCCATCTGAACAGATTGCACCTTAGGTTTATATCTCTTATTGCACACCTTGGTTTCACTTCTATATATTAACACCAACAACGCCCTCATGTCAAACCCTAGTCCTTACTTAGACCTAGTCCCTTTACATCCACCAAGGATTTAATTGCACCAGCCACCTTCCTCCCATTCATAATTTTCCTACTACACTGCCTCATTCCGTTATCTTTTCATCCAACATATAGGCCTATCTTTTCTGATACTTGTTCCAATTGCTCACCATCCAACACGATTTCAAAACGCGGACTCTACTCGCTCACTACCATCACCTTAATCCTATCTGCATTTACTTTCAAACACCTCCTTTTACATACCCTGCCAAGCCCGTCTACCAGGCCTCTCAAACTTATTCAGATTCTCCACACAAAATCAAATCATCAGTACCCAACCTCTAATTCTTTCATTACCCCATCCATATACAAATTAGATAACCATGGAGACATAACGAACCCTGCCTCACTCCACTATATAATATTAAACATTGAGTCTGAACTCCACTTATTCTTACACACGCTTCACTATCGACATACGATTCCATTCAGAACCCTATCACTAACATCTACTTCAGAACTTCACTATTATTCCTGTCTACACCTATTTAAAGTCCATGAAACCTAAATCCAATTTATTCTTCTTTCCCATTTTCTCAATCATTTGTTTCAATTGGAAAATATGATCTACATATCCTCTCCCACCGTTAAATGCTCCTTGTTCTTCGCACAATCATTCTCAATCACTCCACGCACTATTTCAACCGAAATACCAGCATATATCTTTGCTACAGCAGTCAATAAACTAATTCCCCACAGTTACATTACCTTTTCTCCCTTACTATAAGGGTACTATTACCGACCGTTCTCCGAGACACTTTAGGTATATATTCTAGATCCCTCAATAAAGGCTTTTTTTACAACTTTCAAATATTAAAAAAAATCAATTTTTACGCACTCTTTGATCATTTCATTCACACTTTCATCTATACCTATTACCTGCAGATTTACCATCTTCAACTCTTTCTCACTCTAACCTATTACCTCCCCCAAAAATAATTTTTTTTCATTACAATTTAGATCCGACTGTCGTCGAAGATAGACGTGTTGAAAATACGTAAATATGAAAGGAAGAAAATACAATGGAATAAACTGTGGAACCACCCGATAGGAAGCCCTGAATTGCGATACATGAGAGGCTTCAGCTAAAGTGTCCAACGTTATATAGGACTTTGACTGTTAATGATGACCAGAGTATATATTAAAAAAAAAATTTTAACAATTATATAAACTTTGCTTGTTAACTTAAACTTTTAGTGAAAAATTCAAATTCTTTTATAACTTCTTTATAACATATTATTTTGTAAGAATAAATAATTCTGTAGTAAACACAACTTGTTAATAGTTAAAAAAGGAAAAAAAACATTATCTTGAAAAATAAACATGGAGGAGCGTCAAAATTATTTAGTGCATTTCTTTTTATTGAATTATTTTAAACTTTGCTTGTAACAAATATATAAAATAGGAATCATGTAATTGTGGCCCGATTCGGAAATCTTTTCTTACTAAAGGCGAGTTAATAAGATATTGATGAAGAATGGATATTCGTGTCGCCTGTCGGCTCGTTATGAAGATTTTCTTCCATAGTTCAAGAAGGAATAATCACACCACAATAGCGTCTGGTAGCCTCAGCCGGGTAGAGCACTCAGCCCACTACGCTGATAGACCCATATTCGTCACTTGTACGGGCGTGTGCAGGTATGTCGAGCTTGTTCTTTCTTGATCTGTCTTGCTCCAGACTTAAAAATTTGTGCACACCCCTCCTTAAGATTAGGGCTCTGCCTTTAAGCGTTAAAAGGTGTTAACTGTTAAAAAAAAAAAGAAAAAAAAAAAAAAAAAAAAACAAAAAAAAAAAAAAAATTGCCAAAAAATTAGTCATCTCCAAACAGTCAATTCCACCTGTGACTCATGACCAGTATTCTAGTGTCTAGACTTTGTCAACAAACAGAACTATATCGGATGCCATATCGTAACACAACACTCTTCAAAAAAGATGACACTTTTTGGTGATCACATTACCACCTGATTTCCATAGGAAACAGCCTCATTTCCCACACATTTTCATAATCGATTTACTTCGGTTAGATTACTGATAATCATTTCCCTCATAACATGAGCCTCTTGGTTGCTCTCCAACGACCAACCACAGTTTACATAACAAATGGACCTTGGTTTACTCAACTTATTTGCTTCATGACAAAAGTCCCTCACAGAAATACACAGAAAAGTCTCAACCCCCCCCTAAAAAGAACAGGTCTAACACCCAAAAGTCTCTATTGTACGCTATTTCGCCTTTACACCACGATTTATTGCTCCATCGTCTAGATCCAGTCTCGAAGCCTTTCCCACATTTGTTCCAACTCTCACATTAACTCTATGACTACATATGAACAATGTCTCTAAAAAAAAGACCATCCTCCTAATATTCTATAAATCAACATTATAGAATGGCCACCTTCCTTTAATTTAATTGTTGTGACTACTACCCAATTTTGAAGAACTGTCCTCAACTAAGTAAACTTTATGTACACCAAAAGAATGGCAATATGCTTGCAGGAATCTCCAACTTATTTATCGAGACATTCTTCCACCGTTCTTGGAATATAAACGCCTGCACTCTATAGAAAGAGGTACAATGATGGAGGTAGGTGCAGGAATACTCATTCATAAATCTGTCCACTATTCTCCAGTCCCTTTTCAAACTAGACTCCTGCAACAGTGTGGGACCATAACGATTCAATCGGTTCCACCGACATCAGGATGTCTGACATCGATTACTTGTGGCTGCCGAATACGTGATTTTTACTAAGCCGACTTAGCCGATCTCCTTTTTAAGCAGCTCGCCACTCCAGTTGTTATGCTGTAAGACTTCAACCTTCGCCATCCCTTATGGGGCGACTCTAACCCCGTCTAAGTCTTAAGAATTCTGCCTTGTATCCTAGCACCTTTTCACTGGGACGCCATATTCATTTGAACTCCCTACATCATGACACGTTTAGTGATACACACACTCTTCTTCCTGTTTGTTTTATATATATTTCCTTTTGCTCCAATTTCTTTATGGATTGATTTATACCTTGTAAACCGCTTCAATTATTTATATTATACTTCTATGTGATCATTACCAAGAGCTGGTAAATGATATTGTGCCGAGCCCCAAGTTAACAATCATACCTCCAGGCTCAGTGCATTATTATGCGAGCGCGAGTGGGGCCCTTATAGGCGACAGCCTATCCAATTTTTCCCTTCAATAAGCGGTTTCCGACTGTTGATGATCCCTTCACTTCTTACAGCAAGTTATCATCACCTCCCGTTAGCGGCATACAAAGGGACCCGTACCACCCCAAACCTGATTATTTTTAAAGCAGCTACGGGAGAGATCGAGCGAATGTTTATTCACCAACACGTTAAACAATATTTTCCCGCACTTTATTATCGACTGTCATACTCTCCACACTCCCTTCCCTTTAGTGTTGGATAAGTCTGCACAGAAAAATTATCTTCCGCTCCAGACAGCCCTCGATCACCATAGTCCTTCGTTATCGGGGCCTGAATTACAAACGACACGATTACTCGTTGCTCCTGCTGCTGTTGCAGTATGACATTAGGTTATTGTATTATTTGCTAGCCTCACGCTCGAGCTCCTCTTCGCTATCCCGTTAAACCTTTCAAAAATGAGACGTGAACACTATTCACTTTCGAACTTTCAAGGAAAAATCATTATATAACCTGTTTTTACCATTGCATGGTATCTCAAACTGCTACTGGATAGCGATAAGCACAAAGACGGTGCCCATTCGGCTCACAGGACATGATTTCCACGTACTAAATGCTCCGTCATAATTAACCCCCTCTGGATCAGCGTTTCGTTGCTGGATCTGATAGTAGCAAAATCTGGATCGACATTCTTCTCTTCCACTCTACTTTGACTAAACTTTTGTAATCCCTATCCCCAACCTGGGAAGATTCCGAGTCGCAGACAACCAAAGAACCAATTTTCGCTGAGCAGTATTACATGTAAATTAATGGAGAATGGTTTCATGCGCTTTCTTCCCTGGTTCTGGAAGGTCGCTTCGGGCTTTTTCAACTTCCGAGTTTAGGTTTAGTCGCCAAACATCGTTACGATCTTTGCGGATCCCTTGTTTAAAACTGGCCTGGACCTCCCGGAAAGCACTTCATAACTGGTGGATTGTTTGGTGTCTTTTTTGTTAATATGGAAGCTTTATATGACAAGTCCTTTTGCGACACATAGGAGGTTAACTTCACTCGCTCGGTTCAGGCACATAACTTTTTCATTTAAATGCCTTCTGGGTAATATGATTTCATCCAGGTTCCCGATGCTCTGAGATTTGTTCACGCACTTTTACTCTGGATGAAGTGTTTCTGGTTGCTCACGGATTTAATGACATCGTTACTTCTATTCCAGGGGCGACAGTCAATCTTTTTCTCTATGTTGTGATGATCCTGCGCTTATATATTATATATTAATATTATTATATATATACTATTTCTATATATATAATATTATATATATATATATATATATAGAATAAACTACCTTTAACGTGCCTTTATCCTATGCCGGGGGTAACACAGGGGGACCACAGGAAATCGAACTTTAAGGCCGGGTATATCCCAAACCAGCGCCACCCACGTGTTCGCAGTCGAGTTTTAATTTCTTGCCCCCTGGTAGATAAAACCCCATTATATATATTATATTATATATAATATATATATATAATATTATATTATATTATATATATATATATTTATATAATACTATGATATATTTTAATAAAGTATTATTATTTATATATATATATCTAATATATAATAATATATATATTAATATATATGTATATACTATAATTATATTAAGTATATATATATATAGATATATATATAAGTGTATATATACCGTAATATAGAATATATAGCCTGTGCCAGGCTGTCTTTTCTTGGAACGTCAACTTCATGGGTTAATTACTCATTTATGTTGATGGACCTAGGCGCTTATATACTAGAGTATGATGCCAGGCTGTCTTTTCTTGAACGTCACTTCAACTAGGGTCAACATTGCCACTACCCACCAGAATCTAAACACTATTGCTACAACTTCTGACACAAGTAATACATCACCCTCAAACGATGGTATACTGACAACAGCATGTCGCTTCGCACAACAATATATCAATCACCAATAATCACCACGGACCCGTCCAACTCGGATCCAACACACACACACGACACACACAAATCCCCCATCACCACACACACACACACACCACACCACAACACACACACATACACACACACACAACACCGACACACACACACACACCAACACACACACACACACAACACACACACACACACACACCACTCACCACACACACCCACACACACACACACCCACACAACACACACAGCACACACACACACACACACAACACACACAACACACCACCACACAACCCACACACACACACACACACACACACACACACAACACACACAAACACACAACACACAACACACACACACACACACACACAACACAACACACACAACACACACACACTCAACACACACACACAACACCACACACACACACACACACACAACCACACAACACAACACACACACACATACACACATCACAAACACCACACACACACCAACACCAACACACACACACCACACACACACCAACACACACACCAACACACACACACACACCACCAAACACACCACACACACACACAACACACACACCAACACATCTGCCATCACAACACACACACACACACACACACACACACACACACACACACAGCACACCACACAACACACACACACACACACACCACACACAACACACACACATCACACACCACACATAACACACACACACAACCAAACACACACACACACACACCTCACACAACACACACACACACACACACACACAACACCACACACACACACACACACAAAACACACACACACACACTAAACACACACTACACAACACACACACACACACAACACACACATCACACAACAAACACACAACACACACACACCACACAACACAACACACACACACACACACCACTCACCACACACACACAACCACACAACACACACACACACACACCACAACACACACACAACACACACACACACACACATAAATAATATAGCCCGTCCCTCCAATGAAATTCCCATCAATCTCGGTACCCTGACCCTCACCGTAACATTTGACAATCATCTTCACCACTCACTAATAACAGATAACTTCAACTTCATCAGGAAACTGAACTTTTTCTAAGAAACTTATCCGCTCGGCATAACATCATCAAACAACAAGGCAGATATCCACACCATTTTACAAGCAAATACGTTAAGATCAAAAAACGAGATTAACTTTCTAACAACGCCTTCTCCAAACACAAAAAACTACAAACCGCACAAAAACACATTACTTTAGATTACTAACAGGATGCACAACTAAACACCAACACCACAACACACTGATAACATGAGGAAACTAAAATACTACCCTATAGAGGCACCACAATTCATCTGTCCAAAGCTCAAAACCACTATATCCAACATCCATGCCATTGCCCTCTCCAATCCTTACCCACCAATTTAACTACAACAACCTTCTTCACCTGCAGCACTACTCTACAAAAACTAACTCTAACAACATCCCACCACCACGAAACAACACATCTTACACTAAACAGTATCCACACACATATCTAGCTGAAATTATCTAAGAAACAGACCACCAAACAGTATAATAAACGAACATCCACCAAGATAATAGTCACCTTGAATCAATCTCTTCCAAGACAACTACCTTCAGTTCATCCTTGGCCAAATTAAGATGCGCCCACACAAAAACCAAAAAACCCCCCCCCCAAAAACTTTTTTTTTTATTTTTTGGCATCCAATATTATAAACACAGATTCAAATTTAATCAAACCCACTACAAATATCTGCCCAAACTGTAACCGGGTCCCGGAAACTATATCTTATTTTCTTCCTTAACTGTCACTCCAACTCTTTAACCAGAGCAATTCTGAAAATAATAGCTCTGGATGATCAATATGAGAGGAATACCCACGTCGAGGTGGCGGCGTTATCCGGAAAGCAGTGTGGCCCTCTTCATGAATAGGCGGGAAAGTGCGGTCTGAGGGACGGAGAAGTATATGGTATATTATATATATAAGTATATTCTGATATAATATATAATATTACTATATATTATACTATATTATATATTTTATAAATCGCTTAATATCAGATAATTATATCTTACTCTAATATAACCTATTTACTTATTATATATAGGTATTATATATATAATATCAATTATATATATTATATATATATATATATATTATATGTGGTATATATAATATATATATATATATATACATATAATATAGGTATAATATATACATATAATTATATATAATATATATATATCATATATATGATAATTATAATAGTATGATATATAATATATATATATTTATTTATAATATATGGATCAATGTTTTCAGACCCCCACGGCTCACAAAGAGCGCCACACCTGAGTGTTGAATATTATCAACACCATGCGGGTTGAAGTCCTGGCATATACTATTATTTTAAAGTCAAGGATAATATTTTTAAATAGGTCGAACATGATTATAATCAGTGTCAACATACATAAACAGTAAGATATTTTATACCTTACATTATAAATGTTACGTTTGTTCCCTAAGGAGTGCTAGCCTAATATATAAATATGTACGACTACAGATTAGCAATTTTCATTTTGCAATATTTTTAATAGGCATATTATATTATATATATTTATATATATATATATATTATTCTATTAAATTTATATATTACTATATATATATACTATATATATATATATTATATATATTTATACTATATCATATTATAATATATATATTAGTATATATAGTTAATTATATATATATATCATTTAATATATATATATATTCTATAAATAATAATATATAATTATATATACTATATATAATAATACTATACATATATATATACATAATATCATTAATAATTATATTTATTCATATCTTTATCTACTTTTTTTTTCCCAATGAATTGGGATAAGAGCGCTACAAGGCATCGGGAAAAGAAAAGAGCTAGGATGATTATACAAATGTTCTCGACAAGAAAAGCCAGGTACTTTACCGCCCCCTCTGTACCTTAATAGTGAAAACTCTGTCAAACAGACAGAAAATCCTACCACTAGAGCTTCATGAGACGCGCCGACCCCTCAACTATGGTAAATCGTTCAATGTAGGGTTCATCCTTGGCCAGCGTGCGGCACAACCATAGCCCTCAAACACAACTCCACCCATCTCTTCTATCATTGCAACTTATTCTCGCCCTGCCACAATACATTTCTCTTCTTCAGACATCCGTTCTGGGATAATTTAAACGATGTTTTGGATGGGGTGATTTGTGGCACTGAGATATGGTGGATTTTGTTTGTGTGTGTACTAGAACACTAATAGGGCTTTCTGAGATAATATGAACGACGTTTTGGACGGGGTGAGTAGGGGCTTCAGATTGATTGTGTTGGGTCACTTGAATGATTGGATAGGTGATCAAAAAAAAGATTGTATAACAGGTGCCTTTGGGGTTTCTGGGGATTTGATTATCAGATCAATATGTTATTTTATTTAAGAAAAGTGAGTGGGGCATGGTGGAGAGGACAGAGATAAGGGTAGAAATTGGGAAAATTAAGAGTGAGGAGTTAAATGAACAAAGTTATAAGAAAAAGTTTGTGAGAGCACTTGCAAATAAATCAGTTGAATGTGAAGAAGATGAAACTTAACATCTGGACGCATATGAAGGAGGCCTTTGTTAGAGGTGCAGAAAAAGTAAATGATTGGGTTAAAGTAGGAAGTAAGAATGTCAATGCTGAGGGGCGGAGTGAAGTGGTGATGCAAGCAGTTAAAAGTAAATAAAGAGGCTTGTTGAATATGTTAAATTCAAATTATTTGATCTGGAAAGAAAGATGCATGGAAATTTATAAGGAGGAAAAATGGAAGACTAAAAGTTGCATACGTAGGAGGGAAAAAAAGAGGTAAACAAACAGTTTGGAAGGAGGATGAATGGGGACGTATAAGGGAATAGGAAGCTCATCTGAAAGGAGGTACGAAAGGTTAAAAAAGAAAGAAAGCATTGGGAATCTCCAGAGAATAATGAATAGGAATGGTACTTTCGTGACTGATGAAATGGATATGAGGAGAGTGTGAAGGGAACACTTCTAAAATCTGCATAACATAAGCAGTAAGCCAGTAATGAAAAGGTGATGGTGAATATATGTGAGTTTGATAGTGTAAGAAATAGGTATTTTGGGAATGAGGTAATTAGTAGGGATGATTTAATATGTAGGTGAGAAAGTTCAAGAATGGCAAATCAGAAGGTACAGATTGAATTATTAGTGAAATTATCAAGAATGGACACCAGATTTTGATTGACTGAATATGGAAGATTGTGTAACAAAGCGTTTGTGGTGGGTATAGTTCCGAAGGGTTGGAGGAGAGCAGTAATTTTACCCTCATATAAAGGAAAGGAAGATGAGGGGAACTGTTGGAAATATAAGGGAATTAGTTTGTTGAGTGTTGTATGGAAAATATATGCTGATATTTTCATTGAAAGTGTGCTTCGACTGACTGAGGGACTGATTGGAGAAGAACAAAAAATTCAATTAGAAATGGTTGAAGGTGTTCAGATAAAATTTTCTTATTGAAACAAATGAGTCAGAAAATTAGTGATAAAAAGAATACTCGTAAACTTTATTTAGGATTTATGAACTTGCAACAAGGGTATGAAAGGATTAATTGGGAAGCTCTGTTGCATATGTTAGTGATATATAGTGTTGGTGGTAGGCTTCTGAATGGAATCAAAAGTCTGTATGTTGATAGTGAAGTGCGTGTAAAAACAAATGGAATGGAATGTGAATGGTTTAATATTAATAGTTGGGTGAAGTTGGGATGTGATGTTTCCATGGCTATTTAATTTGTATGTGGATGGGGTGATAAAAGAATTAGAGGTGAGAGTGGTAGGGGAAGGTGTTTAACTGATGGAGAATGGAAGAGAGTGGAGAGTGCCTGTTTATTGTAAGAGGGGAGAGTGCCTGTTATTGTAAGCTGATGATTGGTTTTTAGTGACATATCTGATGAAAGTTTGAAAGGATTGGTAGAGGGGTTTGGCAGGGTGTATAAAAGGAGGGGTTTGAAAGTAAAAGTAGATAAGGGTAAGGATATGGTTGTGAGGGAGGACAGTCCGCGGTGTGAATTTATGTTGGATGGTTAGCAATTTTAACAAGTATTTGAGGTTAAATATTTAGGATGTATGCTGGATGAAAAGAGAACTGATGATGCAGAGTGTAGTATAAAGTTTGTGAATGGTAGAGGTGGCTGGTGCAATTAAATCTTTGGTGAGTGCCAAGGGACTAAGGTTTAAGTGCGTTAGGGTTCTGCATGAGGATATTTAGTTACTGATATTAATGTATAGAAGTGAAACAATGGTATGGAATAATAGGTATAGATCTTAGGGGCGTGTTAGGTAAGAAGGATTTATAAAATGAGGAATGAACGTGTTTGGGAATTTTGTGGTGTGAAGGATGACATAAATGAGAGAATAAACTAGAATGTATTGAGATTGTTTGGTCATATGGAAATGATTTACCATAGTCGGTTGGTAAAGCGGATGTATAGTTGTGAGTGTACTGGAAATCGACCGATGGTCAGATCTAAGCAAATGGGAATTAAGTTAGTAAAGAAGTGTCTGAAAGAGAGGAATGTGAGTTTCGGTGGGGAAGTGAGGCGAAAGGTGCATAATAGAAGTGAATTGCACGGTTTTGTGAGGGAGTAGGGTTGTGAGCCTGGCCCAGAGGATGGACCTTACATTGACGAGATATCATTGTGAGGGTTCGTGTTGGTCCCGTAAAGTCTCTGTAGGGTAGGATTTTCTTGTAACTCGTCGAACGAGTTCTCACTTATAGTATAGTCTATTAATATAGCTTTCTTTCGATACTTGTCTATTCGTCTTACTACTTTTCTGGTTTCCGCGGTCTGTAAGTGTCACGCTACCATTACCACCATCTATATAGTGGGGGAAGAAAGCCTCATTAACCACACATGGTCATTGAGAAGCAGAAGGCTGGATGATGTTTGAAAATTTACAATTTCACATTTACTTATTTAGTTTGTTAAGAGTTAGTACCAAATTGTTGTTTCATTGTCATACTGGTGGTTCTGGTAAGGTCAAGTCCAGGAACATTCCATCAAGAATGACAGGATGCCAGTTTAGTTTTATTCGTGAGCTATCTTGCTGCTTTTTCAGGCATGTTCAGATGGATGGAAGGATGTTCTAAGTTCCTATGTTGGTGAAGATTTTTATAACAAATTGGCATCAACACCCAATATTCGCCATTTTGGTAGCGTTTGCCGCGCATTACCATATTTGCACAACTCCATTACGCTCTTATTTCATGGGGAATAACAGATTTATTTGCTCCCAGTGCATTCGATCGCGTAAGTTCAGTAACTATTCTTGATTTTATCAATATATGCATCGTGGACACAGGAACCATTTTAAATTATTACCTATGGAAGTTGAGTATTATTAAGTAGCTGCATTCCTTGATCACATTAAGAATATAGTTTCCAAATAATAAACTGTTCAGGTGCTTAGACCTTCCCGTCCTATGCCTTATTTTTATAAATATTTATGTATGAAGTTACCCTAATACCCTGTTCAAACGACACTTTGAACGTCTCATCAAATTTTCTATTTGGATCCAAAAATATGTCAAGTTACGGGGCTAAATGTTAAAAAAAAAAAAAAAATTACTCGGGAAAATTTTAGGAAATTCAAAACTAGGAAATTTATCTTTTTTTTTCTTCAACTTTCCAAAGAAATTAGGTTATCAATGAGGAAATATTCTTGCAACTTTTAAGTCATATTTCTAAAATGAACGCTTCAATTGTTGTAGACAAAAAGTTTAATAAATTTCCCTGTATGAAGTTTACAATAAAATGGATTAATTTCCTTTCTCTAAATATCTTATCTGTGCGCATACCGCTTCAATAATATTGAGAAGAGATGAAAATGTGTATAATTTTTCAGAGGTATGAATTTTGTACATACAGGCTTATCAATAAGGTTTCCATCTGTACAAAGAATTCCATTTGGATCCACATATTTTTGTATATCCGCCTCCAGCCATAAAACCATTATTTGAAGTTAAACCAACTATGAGACACACAAAAGCCCTTATTTTCCATCATAACTGATGTTTTAAATAAATTCAGTAGGGTTCTCATTCATTTCGTTTAATAATCGCGTAGAAATTAGAATTGCATTGTATACTAATAAAATTGATCCGTAAACTGTGATGTTATAACTTTAACCAATATATATATATATATATCAAATACTATATATATATATATATATATTATATATATATATATATATATATATATATATATATATATATATATATATATAAATATAATAATATATATATAATATTAGGGATGATGTACCGATACCAGAAAAAGAGGCCGATAACCGATACCGATTACTCTATTTTTTACGATGGTACCGAACCGATACCGATTACCGATACTTTAATTAATATAAATAATACACAAGTAATTAGATAGAACATTTGTGTACTGCCAGGCAACTTAGGTTTTCATTTCCTGTGTATTCCCTGTACAACCAATATTAGTCATTTATTTCATATTTGCTTGTGCCCAAGTATTATTTATTTTAATAAATTAAAACAGTATCTTTAAGGAATAAATAAATGCAAATGATAATTATCTATTTTTATTGTTTGTGTTTATTCAAAAAAAATATTTGCCACTTCCATTTTCCATAAGTATTAACAAAGCTAAGCTACTAGTTTTTATGTTATTTTACCATGATTACAATTTACAAGAAGGTATTCTTTAACTTGCTATAATATGAAAAGAATAAAAATATATGAAAGAAAAGACCTCAAATAATCAGCCAAGACAAAATAAAAATCGCTATTACTCAAACATGACCATAATAATATGATATACTCCTTTAAGATAAAGGAAAGATATCATTCAATTAGAATTAAAAAATTCTCAAATGTGTGAGTGTATTTCTTTAACATTTTCACCTGTATTGGCGAAGGGAGCCTTTTCCTTTTTGGAGTGTTTACATTCCCACGTACAACTGAAGAAATGCCGTTCTCTCTCTACTGATGAGGGGAACGGCTGACTTAATTATTTGCTTGCAGCACTGATAATAATGGAAACTGGCCCTTTTTCATGCCACCACATGAAGGATTCTCTTCTGTAGGCAACATCTCCATGTTTTTCGTAGAGCCTCATCTCCACTTTCACAGATTGCAAATTTGATTGTATTTGCTCCTTTGATGACTGTCTCTTCAATTTTAAATCGATGGGGTTCCTGGTTGTGATTTCTTTGATGTTGAATGAGATGTCAAATGCAATTTTCTGCCGATGAAAGATTATCAAAGCTAACCATATCCAACCCTCTTTCATCTTCAGTGAGGTTTATTTGCTGAAACCACCAGTCTGTCACTATCAGTGCTATTGCCATGGGTTGCTGATAAGGCGGCTATCCACTTCTGTGAAAGGTCTTTTTTTTTTTTTTTTTGTCCGACGAGCAAGCTCCTCGGTTATGCTATTAAATGCATTCTAGAAGTGATCACCTCGAAATTGCCATTTCTTGTGGGGGTTTCAGCTAAGCTTAATGAATTCCTTATTAAAACCTTGTCATTATTTTTCAGTTTTTTTACAGTTAATCACATGCCGCTCACGGGACAGAACCTTATTTCAAGGAGGGGGGTGAACGCGCTGCAAAAATTCAGTATAATGCAAATACGCAGATGAGCATAGACGCAGGCTTTAAAGTGAGGGAAAGATTAAATTCAGTATGAAAGCACATAAGATGGACGGAATTCCACAGAACAGACGGTGGCAGGACAAGAAGGAAGCCACCGTAACGAATATCTGGCATTATAATATCACACAAAAACTTGCATATGCCAACCTAGCACACCCTTGTGCTACGAGGGCGTCGTTAAAGCTGGTGGTACGCGAGCTGGAAAGTCTCCGTAGCACTTGCCGCTACGGGTACCTATAGAAAAAGAGATAAAGCACCAGCATCGCGTCACAAAGATTAGAGGGTCAAGTGAAACTAGAAAGTACAGTACAGTTTATAAGCCTTTTGGCTTTTGGACTCGACCCTTATCAAGAAAGCGGGTGAGAAACCAGCTCCCCCCACCCCTGATATGAGAGCAGTACTTATACAAGGGCGGATGAGACCTGTTGATATGAGTGGAGTAACTGAGAAGGGAAAAAAAATACTCGCAGTCTAAAACGAGAACTCCAGTTTCTTAGATGCCGCACCTAGCAAGCCGTTGTGATGATGAAGTTTTCCAAGACATTTCTTTGTTCTGTTAAGGGCCAAGGATGTTGCTATATGGGTCACAGGAGAGAGACGAGAGGAACTTCAAAGGAGGATAGGAAGTTAGGTGTCTTCAGGAGGAAGATTTGTAGAAGTTGGGTTTTTTTTAAAGTATTAAAGTTTCCACTAAGGTGAGACGACCCCCACCGCAAATTAGCTATCCAGCATCAGCAAGAACAGAATGCGGATAAAATTTAGACGAGAGGCAATTCTAGAGTAAAAGAGGGAGAAGAATACAATGAGTTAGAAAATGAAGGTCGAGTCATCAGGCGGATATGAGGGATGAGAGTTAGAGATTTGCAGTGAGAAGATCATTAAATTGAAAAGCAGGAATAAAGTAGGAGATAATACAGAAACCTGAGGAACACCACTATTGACAGAAAAAAAAGTAGTCGCCCCATCAACAACAGTCGATATTGGGCGATTAAAAAAAAAAAAAAGCTAGACATAAGTAAGCAAAGAGAAATAAGGAAAACGCCCAAGGAGGGGGAGCTTTGGAAGAGCCAGTGACGCAGTGCCATACCCGGGTTCAAATGCTTTGGATATGTCAAGCGCCCACCACGCAGTTTTCCCCGTATGTCCTGAAGGAGCGGAAAAAACCATAATCTATTAAATAGCAAAGTGATATCACCAGTAGACTCGCGAGCGCCGAAAAAGCGCGTACGGCGACCGGAGAAGAAGGAATGAGTGTCCAGATGTCTAAGAAGTGAGAGTTGAGAAGGGTGTCTCAAAGATCTTAGATGGAATACAAGTAGAGGCTATAGGGCGTAGTAAATGAGCAGAGCGCTTCCTTTTGTCGGAATAGGTTGGATATGCGCGCTTTCAACACTGAGGGGAAATGCTGAGTATTGTGTGTATTTAGAGCAAGTGATTTCCAACCTTCTGTAGTTCACGGCACCCTATTTAAGGCTGTGGAATTTTTGAGGAAGATCGTTGTATAATAATAATAATAATATAAGTAATAATAAATAATAATAATATAAATAATAATAATAATAATTAATTAATAATAAATATAATTAATCATAATCTCATATCATAATGAATAATAATAATAATATAACAATAATAATAATAATACTAATTAAATTAATAATAATAATAAT
>JABUQX010043064.1:0-2500 GCA_015478945.1 Trachelipus rathkii
TACACACAGAGATCTATATTCTGGTTTAAATGAAAGGAAACAATTAATTGGATTCTGTTAATAATAATAATAATAATAATAATAATATATAATAATAATTATATAATAATATACTAATAATATAATAATAATAATTTATTAAAATATAATAATAACAATAACTAATAACAATATTTAAACAGATTATAATATAAGAATTAATAAACACATAATAATAATCTAATCATAAAATAAACTAACATAATAAAATAATATTGAGAATAATAATAAATAATAATGAAAATGAAAACAATATAATAGTCTAAACACTATATTATATTATATATTATATTATATTATATTATATATATTATATTATATATATATATATTATATCATATAGTACTAGTAAATTGAGAAAAGTTTTACCCATATCTCAGGTAAGCTGAGTGGGCTTATTTTTAATATTAATTCAACAGGAATTATTTTAATAAAATTATTCTATTCTTTTTAAAAAAATTTAACCTATAACTAAAATGCAAAAGAAAAATGAAAAAATATTTTGTTTGTCGGGTAAAATTAATTATTTTTTTAAAATCTTAACTATGGAATTTATTTTTGCTGAATTTGAGATTGGGAAAAATTTGTTGGCACATTTTATAATATTTAGAAAGTATTTATTCTTATGACAAGTGACATGTGTTATGCATTTTAACACATTTATTTTTGCCAATCATAAAATTAACACATACAATTTATCATTATTATAAGTCAGTAAGATATTATATTTTAAGTTATTAATAATTTTTGTATATAACAATATTTTTCACTTTAAAGTCTAATTTCTATAATATTTTCTCTTCACTGCCATGCCAGGACTAACGATAATGATGGAATAATCTAATTATTTTATCACAAAACCATTACATACATGAAAACATTTCGAAATTTTTATCTGAAGAAATAAAATTTAGACGCTCTCTCTCTCTCTCTCTCTCTCTCTTCTTCCTACATATATATATTATTATATATGTAAAATATTTATATGCGTTATAAAATAGTAGCATAAGCGCATTCCCACTACCCACTCTTCCCACTCATATATATATATATATATATATATATATTTATATGTAATATATGTATGACAATAAAATTAAAATATATATAATATATAATAAATTATTAAATCTGGATTATATATATATTATATTGTATATATCGTTTATATATATAGTATATATATATTATATATATATAATTATAATAATATATATATATCTATAATCATATAATATGTTTATAGCAATAATATATAATATATATATATATATATAATATATACTATATAATATATTTACAGTAAACTAAATTTCTACAATGTTATTGGATCAATGCAATAACTTTACTTTTTAATTAACTATTTAAATAATAACATCCCGTTTCTTCTACTAGCCGGTGTTCTTAACTTGAGCCAGGGAGAGAGAACGGATGTCTAAACCACGAACTTTGGAGGCTGTAGATACGGCAGTCCCACTGAGCCGCCTGCTTCGAAAATTAATATATATTAAATATAATCATAAAAGATTTTGATTATCATATTAAGAGTGAGCTCAATAATATATAGATGTTGGAGAGGTTGGGAAGAATTTGACTTCTTTGGTCATATCTTCCTGTGTACACTCGCTACAACATGATATATAATATTAATTTTATAATTAGGAAAATGGATTTTTAATAAGAATTCTTCTTCCTCATTTGTTTCCATCTCTCTCACAACTTTGACCAACAAATCATTGCATTTTTTTTAAAGATAAATCATAGAACCTATTTAAAAGATAAATGTATCCCTTTATGCTGGTGATCCGAATACAGTGATGTTAAAAGAATTAAAAAAAAAAAATAAGGCTTTCTTTACATCACCGTCTTTATATCAGTATGAAATGAGTGATTAAATTAATTGGGCCATAATTAATAGAATCATCTCGGACTTCATATATTATATATATATATTATATATATAATATATATAGTAAGAACAGCCCGCTACTAAATATATAATATATATATATATAAAAAATACATTATAATATATATAATATATGATATATAGTATATATATAATATATATATATAACTGTATATATTAATATAAATATATATATTATATATATAAATATATATATTATATTATATATATATATATATTATTATAATTTATAATATATATATATATTTAAAGGACACGCCCGTTACCTAAATGGTACATGTACAACTAATAAGAATTCATGTACAACTAATAAAAAATTCAAAAGTAAAATTATATTGTTATGTAGTTGCTAATCTAATTTTGTAAGTAAAAGCAAGCTTCCAACGCTGAGTTAAATTATAAGGTACCACACTAAGGGTCCACAGCAAAGACTCTTTGCAATGCCCAAGCTATGCCCTATAGAGGGTGTGAAAAGCGTCTGTCAGAAGTGCCTTCCATTAAGAGGCGCAGGACACACGGTGTAAAATTAGC
>JABUQX010043064.1:7500-10000 GCA_015478945.1 Trachelipus rathkii
CCCAGAGCGGAGAAGGGAAAGCATTACTTGGGTTTGACGGTCCAGAGTTTGTTCTGTAGGGGGATATATCGGGTGGACTTGCTTGAAGTATGGTGTTATTTGGATATGCGAAAATCCAGTCTTTTGATTAATTGAGCATGAATGTTTTTGGTAATGAGGTATCTGAGATGGGGGGGGGGAGGGGAAGCGTGTGAAATTTTTCCTTCTAGGTGCTGGGGGGGTTGTAATTTTTGATGTAGGGGGTAATCTATTGAGAGTGATTAACTATAAAATTACCAGCCAATCGTGTTAAGAGGAAGGTGGGCTTTTATATGGAATTTTTTTTTGTTTCTGTTAATAGGTGATTGATAGGTGTGGTGGGAAGGCAGCCTTTTATTATTTTGAGATCTTTATTTTGTATGGAGCTATTTTCTGAATATTGATTGTGATATTGTGGGCGCACAGGCCGTTGGTGATGCCTAGTTTAAGAAGGGACGGAGGTATTTTCTATATACTACTGTGAGGATCTCTTTATGTTAACCAAAGTTTGTTCCGGTTAGTTGTTTTATGTGTGACTGAAAGTAATATTGTTGATGTATATATAGTATATCTATATTACGTATATATACTTATATATATATATATATATATCTATATATATATATAATATATAATAATCTATATATATAATATTGTATATATATAATAATATATATTATATATATATATATATATAATATATATATATATATAGTATATATTATATATTATAATATATATATATATATAGTGTATATACTAATATAATATATATATATATTAATATTATATATATATATATATATATATATATATATATCTATATAATATATCTATAATTTATATAATATATATATATATTATATATAATATATATATATATAAATATATATATAATATATATATATAATATATATATATATTATATATATATATATATATATTTATATATATATATAATTATATATATATATAATATAATAATATATATATACTATATATATATATATATATATATATATTGTGTGTGTGTGTGTGTGTTGTGTGTGTGGAGGAGGGTGTTGAATGTCATATGTGTATCAAAAGTCAAATCTAGGATGGTGGGTTGTTTGTTGAAAAGGAATCTATTGTTTGATTGGAAAACTGTGGAGGAATGTTCGATTCTCTTCTGTCTTGGCCAATAAATTTAATAGAGGATTTTTGAAATGATTTAGTCATTCTATTTACTGTTAGCTTCTGTTCCACTTGGTTTATATTTTGTTGCAGTTCTCTGCATTTGTATTTATTGAAGAATTTTGATCTGCGATTGTTAGATAGTCTGCATATTTATTAATTTTAGTTGAAGAGGATGTGGGATGTGGTAAGTCACGCATAAAGAGGTTAAAGTATGTTGAGGAAAGGATGGTTTGCTGGGGAACGCTATTATATAATTTGTATGAACAAGAGGAGTGATTTGCTCGTATGGCTCTGTACAACCGGAGAGGAAACTTACTTTTTATGTGTTTAATATTTTGTCTATTAAGATGTTATGGGGGACTGTATCATATGCCTTGTTGAAGTCTATTTATACTAGGAGAGTATGAGAAGGGGGAAGAGTTTGGATAAAACCAGAAAGGATATGTTGAGTTAGGTCGATTAGAAAGTGATAGTGGAGTGATTTTTGTTTAACTCCATGTTATGAATCTGATAGAGGTTGAAGGGTGATATTTTATTTAGGATTAATTTTTCGAGCACTTTGGATGTTATAGGAGAGAAATGATATAGGTCTATACGAAACTGGGTTGTTAGGGGGGGTTTATTGGGTATTAGTATAGGGGTTATTTGAGCCTGTTTCCAGAGTGGTGGGAGAGTGTTAGTTTGTCTGTCATGCGACGTTAAATATTTGAGTTAGGACTGTGACAGGTTAGGTTCCCAAGTGTTTGAGATGAATATTGGCCTGGTCCTACTGCTTGTGAGCCTTAATGGTTGTTCATTCTGTTGAGTACTTTTAAGGGAGTGAATGGGAGGGGCCCTCCCCCCTCCTTTAAAGCAGTTTAATTGTTTGTCTATTGGTGGGGATTGTGGGTTTATGGCCGATTTTTAAATAGTGTGACATAATGATATTGCCTTGATTATTTTGGCTGGGGATTTAATTGTTCTGTTTGAAGATAGGTAGCTTTGTGGGTTAATGGGGGTTAAGTGTGTGAGGTATTGATTTTTTTTTTTGATTTTATTTGTATTTTTTGTTGTTTTTTTTTGTTTTTGTTTTTGTTTTGTTTTTTTGTTTTTTGTTGTTGTTTTTTTTTTTTTGGTAATTTTTGTTTTGTTGGTCTTCTGGTTTAGTGTTTGGGTGCATTGTTGGCAATACTTTTTTCTGATTTAAGTTGATTCTATTATTTATTCTATTGTTGAAATCTATGATTTTATTTTGCTGTTCTTGATTGGGTTGTCTGTTTTGCCTGAGGGAATTTCTTTGCTTTATTGGGGTGTGGATTTTGGGTCG
>JABUQX010043064.1:15000-17500 GCA_015478945.1 Trachelipus rathkii
AATTAATTAAACAAAATACCTGAACAAGAAAAATTATTAGTATTATTTTTTTTATTTATTATTATTTTTTTTATCATTTATCATTAATATTATTATTTTTTTAATACGGCACTTCCGGCCTAACTTCTATCAACATCGCTTCCTTCGGCGGAATTCGGCAAGTTCGATTATATCTTATTTAAAATTAGATTCGTACCATCAAGATCAAAGAGGAATAAATATTCATTATCCTATCTAAAACAAAAATCAATGTAAATTTCTTCCTGAGCCGCATGCTTTGCTCTCACAATTCATTTAGCTTAATAATATAAAACAATTTTCACTCCAGATTTAATTTAGTCGACTACGACTTCACAAGCTTTTTTTTTTTTTATCATTATCATTTAATTATTACACCTATAGATTTGTAATTAAAACTTCCGACATTATTATTAATGTTATTAATTTTGTTATTATTATTATTATTATTAATTTAATGTTTTCAATTAATTCACAAAATGAACGCTTTATATACTTTTTTTATTATTATTTTTCTTTTTTTCCTTGTCATTTTTTTTAACTTCTTCCAATGTGAGGGTTGGCGGTATTAGCAAAATTAGCCTAGAGTAACCTCTTTGTTTCGGTACAATTTTCCTTCCTTTGTGACCTTGGGCATCCTTTGCTGATTTGAGATCAGTTCTCTGGTTACAAGTCGGAACGACTTTTTTAGGCCTAAACAGCCCGAATCTCTTTTGACTCTGATTTCTTTGTGTTTGTTGGTTTCTTTCTCGATTCCCAGTTTTCGCTTGCACTGATTTTTTTTCTTTTTTAAGCATTTTTTTTTTTTATTTTCAAATTATCTGACTCACTTATTAAGGCATTGGGTTTTAATAATATTCGGTTGGTCTGGGGTCTACCACTTGTCTTGTCAGAAAACTAACATTGACGATAGGAATAGTAAAAGGGGTTAATTCGGTTTTCTTCTTTATTAAAAATAATTGCATAAAAATCTTCTTCAATAAAATAATCATTTAATTTAACACTCGACATATTTCATAATTTACTTTTTAATAATCAAAATTTAATGTGGAAGTTATTATTTTTTCCTTCCTCTTATTTCTCTTTCAATTCTATTATCACAATTTTCTTTTATTTCCTTCTTCCACCTTGATACTTGGCGTATTTAAACTAAAATTTTGTTTCACAATTAAATACCAGCAAAATTATTCTTTTTTTTCACAGAATTATAATTTATATTTTCTTTTTTAATGAATTGTTATTGGATTGAGGTAATTGTCCAGAGGCGAGAGAGCACCAAGGCTCCCCCGCCTTACAAGTTGGCTATCTTCTCAGGACTCCCGAGACATTTCAAATACGACCACAGTTAGAACTTACAAGAACGCCCTCTAGTGCCCCTACTTTATTCGAAACTAAAGTTCAAATATCATGACAACAACATCGTTTACATGTGCACTTATTAAGTTTACATGAACACCCTTCAGCAGCATAAGAATAACCGTTATAAACACAGCGTACATGACTATTATAGAAGGGGGCCCTTTTACATATATATATATATATATATAATATTTATGTATCTTATATATAATATATATGTAATATAATATATAATATAATATATAATATGCTCAATAATATATATATATATATATCTTCATAATATATATATATATATATATATATATATATATATATATATATATATATATATATATATATATATATATAATATATAAATATAAAAATATATATATAAATAATATTCTTTTATATATATATATATATATATATATATATATATATTCCATTAATAAAATATGAGAAAATTAACTTTTTCTATTTAATCTTCTGAACGTTGCTAAATTTAATGTAGAAGGAAAGGAAAAAAAAGTTTAAATTGTATTCCTATTAAATTTAAAAGCAAGTATCAGCTGCTCAGCTTGATTAATTAAAAGCTTTAATCAAATTGTTTATTTAATCATGTTTGGAAACAAAAATAAAAAAAAAAATAAAAAAAAAACTCAAAATGGCATCAAAGTTTGTGCCAAAATTTCTGTAAGCTATTTTCGTGCCATTCCGATTCGCGCGAATATTTAGAAAGTTTGGAATGTGTTATTATTCTGAATATAATATCGTACATATTTAAATTACGAGAGAAAATGGTAAACAAATGTTGCTATAAAGGGAAATTATATATATATATATATATATATATATATATATATATATATATATATATATATATATATATATATATATATATATATATATATATATATATATATATATATATATATATATATCTTCTCTTCTTATATATATATATATGTATATATATATATATATATATATAATATATATATATATATATATATATATATATATATATAAGAGCAAAATAAATCGGAAGTAAGATAGTTAAGTAGAAAGAACTTGAGGTACGTCGAAAGGAAAACACCCACCCATACCTATCCCTTCATACCTAGGGTTTCGCACAATA
>JABUQX010043065.1:2500-10807 GCA_015478945.1 Trachelipus rathkii
AATCTATAAATGTTTTCCTTATATATATATATATATATATATATATATATATATATATAACTAAATATATATATATATATATATATATATATATATACTATATATATATATATATATATATATATATATATATATATATATATATATATATATATATATATATGAAATTTACATTCTTTGATTATGACATATCGAAAGTTGAATGGAAAGGGAACTTAAAATAAACGGGGAAAATCCCAATAGAGGTATAAAAAAGAAAATCAATAAATATTTGTTAAGCTTGTACAAAATCTATAGGAAATTATCGCATTGCAAAATGTGTGTCTGTACTTGTAATGGTGGATTTGAAAGTCATTTGGTAGGACAAGTGAATTCTAAGAGATTGGTGTTTTAACAGCATCTGAATGGTGAGTGTGTAAGTACTAGTGTGATTGATCGTTTGAATACTGTGGGTAGATTTAAATGTAGTAGCCTCTGAAAATTTTGAATTCTGGTTTCTGTACACCTATCATGGTATGTATTACTTTGGTATTCAGAAATAAGTAAATGGTGTTGTTGTTGAAATAAGTAACTTCTTGACTCCCTATTGTATCTCTTATTGAAAAGTTGATCATAAAAACCAAACCCAATATAAACTCTTGAACATGGAACTTAATTATTATGAGTTTGCAACTTCAGATTTGTACTCTTTTATTATCTCAAGGCGCTCAAATTTTCATTCAAGCGGATATTCTACTTTCTTGTTCAACCTCCTTTTCTTTTATTGCGTTATAATCAGAAGAAAAAGAAAAGAGAAAAGAAAGAAGAAAGAAAGAAGAAGAAGAAGAAGAAGAAGAAGAAGAAGAAGAAGAAGAAGAAGAAGAAGAAGAAGAAAGAAAGAAAGAAGAAAGAAGAAGAAGAAAGAAAAAAAAAAAGAAAAAAAGAAAAAAGAAAAAAAGAAAAAAGGAAAAAGAAAAGAAAAAGAAAAAAAGAAAAAAAAAAAAAAAGAAAAACTACAGAACTACAGAACACCGACTAGCATTACAGTCCACTCAAGGCTAGTCTGTTTAGTATTTTTGTTTATTTAATTTGTTGGATGTGTCTACTGTTTTAAAACAAATCTGTTATGTATTTTTGAAATAAGTATATTATTTTACCTATTTCAATGTAACATATGAATTTGATCACTTAGAGCAGATCTGCTTCTAAGCAACAAACATCAAAGTCTGTTAAGTATTTTTGTTTATTTATTGTGATGGATGTGTCCACTGTCAATGTGACATATGAGTTTGCTCACTCAGAACAGTTTCTGTTTCTAAGCAACAAACATCATAGTGCTACAAATTGGGTGAAATTTTGTTTTTGGATTATTTTTCCAACTCAGTGTGATCGATTAGATCACCGTCTTAGAACAGATACGTTCTATGCGGTGAACATCAAAGCTATTTATTACAGTTATTCATTACAGTTATGAGTTTGCTCACTCAAAACAGAAATGTTTCTAAGCATCAAACATCATAGTTCTACAAGTGACAGAAATTTTGTTTTTGGAATATTTTTCCTACTCAGTGTGATCGATTAGATCCCCATCTTAATTTATATATGTTCTAAGCGGTGGTTTTATCAAAACTGTTATATAGAAGTTCGGAGCCCAAATTGCTTTTTAAGATGTACTTTTAACATTTACCAAATGATCTCAATAGTTTCGAAGAAGAAGAAGAAGAAGAAGAAGAAGAAGAAGAAGAAGAAGAAGAAGAAGAAGAAGAAGAAGAAAGAAGAAGAGAAGAAGAAGAAGAAGAAGAAGAAGAAGAAGAAGAAGAAGAAGAAGAAGAAGAAGAAGAAGAAGAAGAAAGAATAAAAAAAGAAGAATAAAAAGAAGAAAAAAAAAAAAAAAAAAGAAGAAAAAATAAAAAAAAAGAAAGAAGAAGAGAGAGAGAGAGAGAGAAGAGAGAGAGGAGAGAGAGAGAAGAGAGAGAGAGAGAGAGAGAGAGAGAGAGAGAGAGAGAGAGAGAGAGAGTACTCTAAATTTTATACAGCAACTTCAGTTCTCTTGCCAAATTGAGATTAAATTCATTTATTATTCATTCATTCTCTTTATTTTTTCCAATTCTACAGACTCTCCTAAATTCTTCCTGCAGCTGTTTCTAAAGCAAAACAAAGAAAAACAAAGCAAAGCAAAGCAAAGCAAAGCACACTCTCATTTTCTTAGAAATTAATGCGTGTTAAGGCAATGTTCACGACTTTTTCAATGGGAAAAAAAAATAAAAATTTCCACTAAGTTCTCTCAAAATCTGCTCATGAACTTATTAGCAGATCAATTTTTCTGTTCAAATAGCATTGACAGTTGTGCAGCCTCTAATCGCCCCGCTAATCGTCCCTAGTCGGGTAGCCAAACATATTAAGACCTTCTTTTAACATACCCAATCCAGTCTTCTTACACTATTAAATCTTATCTTTTTTGGGTTATCCCTTCAAACAGATCTATCTCAACTAATATCCTGGTTCTCCTCTTCTAGCTTCCACACAGGACCTGTGCACGTGCTTTTAAATGAGAGAAATATTTTTTGGCACTTCCGCTCCTGCAAATCTGGGAGCTTGCTGTTCTAACTAACTTGACTTTCCTTTTAATTTATTAACCCTTTGCTTCATAACTATAGGGAAGGGAGTTCCCCAAGAAGATAATGATTCTTCCGACATATAATAATATTTTATATAATATATATATATATATAATAATATTTATATATAATATTATATATAATATATATATATATATTTAGATATATTATATATATATATATATATATATATATATATATATTATATATATATATTTATACTCTAATATATATATTATATAAATATATAATATAATATTATAATATTGTATATATACAGGAAAATAGAAAATGCTAAAATTCCAAGAACTTGCACGTTAAACAGCCGGACTCACACGTATTTAATGCTCTTACTATCGAGATATTTTAATCGACCCATCTTTATTGTCTTGTGAATTGCACACATATAAAGAACTCGTCGCTTTTCAGACTATGCCCAACATCTTGCGACTTCTTATATAAACACACAATTTACAGAAGAATTGTATTTTGCCAGAAAATTTCGACGCCTAAAAGGGTCCTCATAAGTGTGAAACCTTATGGCTTCAAGAACATTAGGAAAAAACTGTGAGAAGTCGCGGGAAATTAGTATAAAATTAAACGAAATTGTGCCTATAATAATATATATTATATATATATACCTATTTTACTATATATATTCTAGTATATATATATAGTATTATATATTTAGGTATACCGGTATAGAGCATAATATACTATATATTATTATATATATAATTATAGTTACGCAAGCCGTATGTTAACTATTTACTGTACGTGCAAGCACATGGGTGGTAGTTCTACTCTTTTAAAAAATAACTTTCGCAAGTTCAAAATAATTAGTTGAAGGGGTATATATAATATATTTAATATATATTATACTCTGTATATGCTTCTCATTGTGTTTTGGGCGGTAAGCTTTGATCTCATATATATATATATATATATATATATTTTAGTCATAACTCATAATAGTTATTATAGTGTATATATGTTTTTTTTGTATATTTTAATAATATATTATAATATATATATATATATATATATACACTGGAAAGCCGTTCTACTCTATATTATTATTGGTATCAAATCTGACGGTAAATAAATTTTTCAATTAAATCCTGTCACCATTCACTTACAGTGTCTTGTTTTCATCTATAAATAAATTCAAAGTAAAACACATTTTAAATTTAAAACATTCAATTTTCTACCTGTACGGCGGATTGGGTGCGCAAGACTTTATTTGGCGCTCCATTGTCTGAGTGATAAATCACCCCGAAAGATCCAGGCATAGTAGTTAGAGTAATCACTTTTATTCATATTTATACTAAATCCTTGGCCTTAAGGAGAATAGAAATAATAAAAAAATAATATTTAAATTTTATATTCTATATATATAATATATAATATATATATATTATAATATTATCATATTTATATATATTATCTAATTTAATCACTATTATACTATATGTATATGTATCTATGTTAATATATATATATATAATATATATAAATAGTATTATATATATAATATTATAACTATACATAAATAATATAAATTCATATATATATAATATATTTAGGTATATATTACTATATATATATATATGATATTAGCTATATAATAATATATACTATATATTTAATTTATACTAATATATAATATATTTACTATATATTTCGTATATACATATGTATTATATATATATATATATATATATTATATAGAATATATATATATAGTTAAATATTATATATATATATATTAATATATTATATAATTAGTAATACTTTTATATATTTTATATTATTATAATTTTTTAATAATACTATATATTAATTACTATTATATTATTACACGTAGGAATTCGGAAAGTAAGTACTTCATGCTGTGAAAGGTCCACCCTATGGTCCCCCAATCAAGACATTTTAAGTTAAGGGTTTATGTTGCATCTCTCTGAAAATACAAATCTAATAGTTATACACTATTCCAGATTCCATTACGTACTCGAACAGAGTCCATAATTCCTGGTTCCTTATAAAAAGTATATTTTCTATTCGCATTTGAGAGAAGCCTTGAGAAACAGTAATAAAATAACAGACCAGGGTAAGCTATCTAGGATTCATAGTTAGATGATTAGAAAGTATTCATGAAACAAATGAGAACAATCCTATACGGGCGAATTCGTATAGTTAATCGGTTTACTTATTATTTATATTATCGGGTATCATTAAATTCTATTTTATTTAATTAATTATTATTATATATATTTATTATATTATTATATATGTATTATTATTATTATTATTATTATATTATTATATTATTATATATTATTATTATTATTAATTATTATTATTATTATTATTATTATATTATATTATTATTATTATTATTATTATTATTATTATTTATTATTATTATTATTATTATTATAAACGTTCTAAGTCTAATGGGCAGAAAAATTCTAGCAACCCAGATTTCTAATAACCGTTTGTTGAACTCGCATGTATTCTTTTAATCTCTTTTTCTTATCTTCTTATCCTTTACCGGACAACTTTTCAGAATCTATCTTTTTTTTTTTTTGGCCCAATTTTCTAACACCGGAGCAGGATTTTAACAGAATTTGGGCTTATCATTTTCTATGCCGTAGCAGTACTCCATTTATAACAATAAGAGTTTACAGGTCAGTCTGCCAGACAGAAGGAGAAAACTCTGCATAATAGTAAGGATTAGGCGTCATAATTCATTTTGGTAGGTGGTAATTCAAAGACGTATGATCCCTTTAAGCTATCTTTATTGTAGCTGATCCACACTTCCCAACACCCCAAACATTTTACCTAAACCGTTTTCGTTTTTGTCATTTGTGCTTACGCTCGGTAAGAAATGCTTGCACAGTTTTAGCATGAATTTCGTGCAAAAACGACCACGATTTCTTAAGAAGTTTACCTTTGTTTACAAACATTTGGAATCAGCTGTTGTGGTGTAGCCCGTCTATTTGGAATAAACAGAAATAAAAACATAACAAATGGTTATATTACAAATAATATAATTGATCAACTATTGTTTTGGAGTTTATCGATTTAGTAAAAATTAAGTTTAAAGCTTATTTTATTGAATTAATTCAAACTGGCCTACCACGCTACCATATTGTTTATTTACATTTTTGCCAAAGCACGTCCTAAATTTGGCAAGCATGGGAAATAGCAACCTTCCAGAATTAAGGGAATTCCTTACGTTTGGTGAGCATTTCTTATGATTTTGCGCCAAGTTTGACAAAAACAAACGCAAACTCTAGCATTTCTACGTTTCGCGTTTCGTAAAAACAAATTCAAAAATGAAAACGGCTTCACTTTTAATACTGAAGAAATAAAATTCTAAAATTAAAACTGATAACTTTAAGTTAAATAATTGAAAGCAATAAATCATAAAAGTAAAGCAGAACAGAAAAACACTAACTACCGTATGTTTTGTACAAAAATTATTCTTTTCATAAAAACTTAAAAACACTAGTGTTGTGTCATTATTACCGTGTTCTTATTTTCATTTTTATTTCAATTCATACTTGCGCTTTCTCTTTTTTGCATAATTTGGTTTTTCGAACACTTCGATAATAATGGGACCAGATTGAGATTGTGGTTTGGTCCCGCACCAAGACATCCCCCCCCCCCGTGTGCAATATACAGACACACTACATTAAACATCACTAAGGTAAAAATTATTATCAGATATCATCTTTTTTTCTGCACAATACATTACACTACACAAAAATACAAATATAGGGAAAGAACCTAAAGAACCCCGACTCGGTACGGCCACTAGTTTGAATTCCTCCCTTGGATTTAAACTTATCGTCAAACCAGTTAACTCTCCCCTACACCGTTTCGCTAAGCGGTCGAAGCAGTTCTGCGATCGCTGTTACGCAAACGCGCAATTCTTTCCTGAGTTCAGTAGCTTCATACAGGCTCCATTACAGTCAAAGTAGAAAAATTTTAAAGAAATTTGTAACAAACTGAAATTCATCGCATATTTATGAAATTTATGGAGGAAACGCAGTGAGTGATGGTATGGAGAGAAAGTGCCAAAGGAAGTTCAAATAAAGTCGTACGAATGGTCAAGCCGAGGTAAGGCTTGTCCTGCCTTCCGTCAGTGACGAAGATTTGGTAAGGAAAGTGACTAGGAGCAGTTGGAGCATCCACTTTAATAGCCTTTTTTTCAACAGTGTTACGAATTGCCATCTTTTAAATATATTATAGTATATATATTATATATATATATATATATATATATACTAATATATATATATATATAATATATATTATATCATATTATCATATTTATATATATATATATATATATTTAATATATATATAATATATATATTATATTATATTCATATAATATATATATATATATATATAATATATTATTATATATATCTAATATTATAGTATATATATATATATATATATAATATAATAATAGTATATATATAATAATATACTTATATATATATAAAGATAGTATAATAATAATATATATATAATGATTTGATTTAATTTGAAATTTTTTATAAACTCTACTTACTTATTCGAAATTATTAATTATTTTTTCACATAAATTATCTGTTTACGTCAAAGTAAATATATATTATATATATATATATAATAAATATATAGATATACTATATATAATATATTATATTATATTATATATATAATATATATATATATATATATATATATAATATATATATATATATATATAAATCTGTCTATGACGCCGGTGGAAAAAATCTAATAAGGTTCAATTTTCAAGAATTATGAGACGTTTTTGAAATCAATAAATGTTAAATAAATAACTCGTGTTTGAAATCAAAAATAATATTCATCGCACTCCTCTTTGAGGCGGCTCCTTTGTGTCATTGTCGCTCATAACTCTTCCCCCCAAAATCGGATGACGTATTTTACTTTGCATTCCACGCCTAAAAAGGAAAGAATGTAAAAATTGCCTCCTTTATTTCGCTCGTGTTTATTTGTCCCTTTGTGTTGTATTAGGAAAGTACAAAACGTAGTCACATACTTTTTCTAACTTCCATGCATCAATCTTGAAGAGAATTCGGGCAATATTAAATTTATTTCAATCAAAATAAAATATATGGGTAATATTAATTAAAATAAGTGAGGCAAGAGAGGTTTTCCCCTAGTCCTTACCCTTTCTTAAAACCATATCACGGAACCATTGGACTCTCTTGTCTTCCCGTAAAACTGCCACTCAGTAATATACTATATATATATATATATATATATATATATATATAATATATATATTATATATAATATATATATTATATATTATATATATATATATATTAATAATATATTATATATCCTTTAATTCGCATGATTCTGTTATTCTTTCTCCTCTATATTTCCTCATTACTATAATTATTATTATTATTATTATATTATTATTATTATTATTATTATTAATTATTATTATTATATTATATTAATTTATTATTATTACTTATATTATTATTATTATTATTATCATTTTATTATTTTATCTCTAGAATATTTCCCTTCATTAATTATTATTATTATTATTATTATTATTTATTATTATTTTATATTATTATTATTATTATTATTATATTATTATTATATATTATTATTATTATATATAGTACATTATGTATCAAAA
>JABUQX010043066.1:7500-26707 GCA_015478945.1 Trachelipus rathkii
ATATATATATATATATATAATATAATAGTAATATATTAATCAGTATATATATATAAGATATATATTATAGTAATATATAATATTATGTATATATATATATATATATATGATATATGAAATATTGAACTTTCTTTTCCCTTTTGTTTTAAAATATTATAATAGTTTTTTATTAACTAGATCGGCAAGAAATAATGTATTTATAATTTCAGGGATAGAAACACTTTTTTTAATGATGTTATAAGTTCTAAATTTCATATTTAAACGAAAGATTTTGAAATAATTAGAATTATAAAGGTTACATCGTTTTTCTCATAATCTTAACATTTATATATATATAATAATATATATATATATATACTATAATTATTTTTTAAAAAATTAATATATAAATATATATATATATATATATATATATTATATATATAAAGTATATATATATATATATATGTAAGATTCATGAAAACGATGGTAACGCCTATAAATTCATAATTTATTTAACACAATTAATCATTCGTTTATTTTATATTGAAAATATTATATTTGAATAACTTCATTATTTAACTTTCTACTAATTTATTTATTATAATATTATATTTTGATACTCTCCTATTTACAAGTAACAATGTTTAAAAACCCTGGAATTAATAAATACGACTATTTTCCTCGTCCAACAACTAGTACTAAAAAAATGACCTTAGAAACTTTTAAGTTAGTCGATTCACTTTTTTTTGCCGGCCAAATAAGGAACTACCGGATATAGAACGCTATATAAGATATTACGTAGGTAATATACTAAGAAATAATATAAGTAATTATATATATTAATTATCAGAGTGAGATATAACATATTGTTTATTAATGAGAAATAATATTATAAGTATATTCTATTATATAATATTTCATATAATTATTATTAAATAAATCGAAATGATTATTGAATAAAAATTATAGAATTATAATAGTAGTATATCCTATATAGTATATTTTATCATGATAACTTAATACATATAAATATTCAGAACGCTCTCTCACAGACTAATGCATGACTATTCTGAGCACCACTTTCACTATAAAATTGGTCTTAAAGAAATCCAACTTATAACCACCTATTGTTGCTTGATCTGTATAAGATATCATATCGCTACTTGTTTGGAAACATCCTCTTATATTTGGAAGTGGTTCCACACATTCCATGCTTCTCCATGGTAAGGTGTGAGATCTGTATAATATATAGAGGCTTTTTATAAACTAATTACTAACTCTAAGTCTCAATATAGCACTGGTCAATCCTCTTCCCACTCACTTCGATCTGTAGATCATCATTTCCTTTATGACTATTGATACTAATAACAATGAACATAGTGAAACATTTGAACTAAAGACATATCATATAGCTCAATTACCAAATTGATCTATACACTCTCTAGACCTAAGACTTAATCACTATGTCTAATTCTAAAGGTATTTCACCTGGTAAATAGTCTGAGATAAGTTTCTACCTTATTCTTTATTCATTTTCACGCGCTTAGTATCAAGCTTCTACACTTCTCAGCAACACAAGCGTGATGTAAGAACGGGAAACTTGGTTTACACAGCTATAATCCAGACTTACAATTGGAAACTATGATCCTTTTTATTCATCACTGAAGTTAAGGTACAATGAAGCAATGATTATTAAGAGTCTGGTAGTGACTGCGAGGAGCTGAGCTGAAGACGATTTTCGGAAGAGCTCCCTATAGAGATCAAGCGAACATTGAGAATAACTACGCTCATCGGTAGCACAACTCAAGCAGTGCTATGATCTCCGACGATTCTCTCTCGAAACAACTCAAATAATTTATAACTAAGTATCACCGAAATTTATTAAGTGATTACATCGCGTGTTACGAATCTGAGAATTACGTTTCAGGTACATGAGAATAGTTATAGCTAACTATCAAAAATAAGTAACATATACTCATCTCCACCGGAAAGGTACTAATAATAATATAATATTATATTATATATTATAATATTATATTATATATATATATATATATGTATATTATATATATAATATATATTATATATAATATATATATAATATATATACTATTATTTATTTATATATATATATATATAATAATATATTATATATATATAATATATATTAATTATAATAAATATATATATATATATATATATATTATAGATTATATATTATATAATATATAATAATATATGACATTATGATATATAATAATATATATATATTTATATATATAACTAAAGATCAATCCTTTGCCTTCAAAACTATACACACAATAATTTATATGAAAATAAAATAATTCGTATATTTTATTAAATATCATTAAATACATATATTGAAAAATATATATATACTATTAATCTTTTAAAATATTTATAGACACACACCACACTATAGCTACACCACATAAATATTTTCCATTAATACATAGCGGGTCTAAAACATTTAGTTGTAATTGTCCTTATAGAGGTACACACTTTTTATAAGGTAAAGTATTAATCATGCGATCATTGCTCAAGATATTTAATTATATAACTACTTATTCCATTAACCTTACCTTATTTATTAATTCACAATTAAATTTTTTTATTTGATAATAAAAAATAGTGAATCAATCAAATCAAAATTGATTTATTCAAGCATAAAGTAATGTGTTTGATGCATCAGTTGAAATTAAGAAGTAATTTACTGATGACAAGATAAACTTCGAGTGAGACGATTGAGAAAGAAGATACAATAAATGTGAATGATTAGGTAATAATAATAATAAAATATAATAATAATAAATAATAATTATAAAATACATAAGAATAGAGTTATTTACTGAAAAAATAATAATTATAATAAGAATGTATAAGAATATATTAATAATATAATCATAATATAATAATAATAATAATAATAATAATAAATAATAATAATAATAATATAAATACAAAAAAATGAAAAAAACGAAAAAATAAAAATTATACCATTTCCATAAAAATAAATTTAATACCAAAAATCATTTATTTTAAATAGGCTTTTCCCCTACGAGCATTCCAGAAAATGGTCGCAACGATTCTCTCTATCTCTCTCTCTCTCTCTCTCTCTATATATAAATAATATATATAATATATATTAATATATATATATATATAGTATAATATTATATATATATATATATATATATATATATATATATAAATATATAATATACTAATATATATATATATATATATATAATAATATATATATATAATATGCGTGGCATAAGGCTATAGGGTTCGATCCCTCGTCCGTATCCAAGCAAGCGTATGATATGATTAATAGGGAAGCTCTGTGGTAGACTTCTTAATGGAATCAAAGTATGTATGGACATAGTGAAGCGTGGTGTAAGAAATAAAAGAATGATAAAAATTGGTTTAATATTAAATAAAGGCTTCAGGAAACTCATGTTGTTATGGTCTCCTTGTTATTCATTTTTGTATATGGAGGAGTTATGAAAGAATTAAAGAGGCAGCGAGCGTAGATCGGAAGAGAAGTGGAGGGTGCCCTACTTATTATATGCATATGATTTGTTTTGGGTGGAAGAGATTGGTAGAGAGTTTTGACAGGATGTGTAAAAGGAGAGGTTTGAAAGTAAATGTAGATAAGAGTAAGGTTATGGTAGTGAATGATGGGAGTCCGCAGTGTGAAGTTATGTCAGATGGTTAACAACTGAAAAGTTGAGTCTGAGTTTAAATATTTAGGATATATGGGTTGGATGAAAAAGGGAACGGATGATTCAGAGTGTAGTGGGAATAGTTGTGAATTTTTAGGAAGATGCTGGTGGCAGATTAAAACTTGGTGAATGTAAAGGGATTAAGTCTAAATGAGCTAGGGTTTTGCTGGTGATATGTTTGCGCATGGTTAAGTATTAGTAAAGTGAAACTTGGTAAGGGTAAAAGAGGTATAGATTTAAGTATAATGTGGTTCAGATAAACATCTTAGGGCTTGTTTGGGTGTGAGAGAGTTGATAAAAATGAAAATGAACGCATTAGGGAGGTTATGTGGTGTGAGGAAAGGCGTAAATGAGCGAATAAACGAGAGTACATTGAGATAATTTGGTCATTTGGAAAGAATGTGTGATAGTCGGTTGGTTAAGCGGGTGTATAGTGGCGAGTGTGTTTGTGTGTGTTGAAAATCTACCGGTTGGGATTTACGCAAGAGAAAGTGGATTGAGTCAGTAAAGGGGGGAGTATTTGAGGGAAAAAATGTTAATTTGGTTCAAACGAGAAGAGTGTTCATATATGGTAAATGTCTGGGGTTTTTGTGATGGGCAGGGTTATGGGCAGCTAAGGGATGAATCCTAACACTGTCGAGATTCCACAGTGGAGGGTCTGTCACGGTGTTGTGAAGCTCTAGGGTGGATTTTTCCTGCAACTAGCTCGCACTAATGAATGGTCCCAAGGGATAAACACCCTACAGTTGAAGACCCATAGTGGAGGACCGTCGCGGTCCTGGGGGTAGAAAGGTGGCTTTCCTATCGATTTACGTCATGCTCTTCTACTTAACTATCCTATTTCCATGCGTGCTACGCATCCTACCCCACATCTGTGGGAAGCGAAGAGAGGATAGGAAAGAATTATATATATATAAATATATAGATATATATATATATATTAATATATATAATATTTCTATCGATTTATATTTCTATATATTATATATTATATATATATATATATTATATACTACTATCATATATATAGGTTACAGAAAGGACCAGAACGCTGTGTAACTTTATTATTCAAATAACATAACATCAGAGACACAGTATATACTGCTCGTAATAGTGTTGGGGGCGTATAGGGTCCGCCATCGCTATAATTAAGGTAAATGACATACCACGTAACTCCAGCTTTAACGATTGGGGGAAGGTTATGGCGGGGGCATGTTGAGTACGTGGTCCATTCAGGTGTGAATTTAGCCGCTACAACCATGGAAAGGATTGTGAGTCGACTAACACGTGATGAATGCGTACAGATTACCACCCTCCGTGCCGAGGGGTACGGGTACCGTAAACTCGGTCGACGGTCTGGTGTAGCGAACACAACCGCTGCATGGGTTGTGCAGCGGTACCACGACACCCGGAAGCACGCAAGGCGACGGAGCCAGGGAACGCCACGAGCCACGATTGGAATTGAAGACCGTTTTATGCGCATGCGGGCCGTGAGAGACCGTCATGCAACAGTGAGGTACCTTCAAATATAGCTGCAGGAGGTACATTGGACCCGTGTGAATGATAATACAATACGCCGACGCCTCGCGGAACATAATTTACTGCCACTGAGGCTGGCCAAAGGACCACGACACACCAGAGAACATCGACGGGGCGACTAGCATTTGCCCGGGAATACCTACATTGGACCGTCGGCGATTGGGTGAATGTGCTGTCTACGGATGAGTCCAGAGTCAGTCTCTACACTTCCGATCGGTGATCCAGAGTCTACCAACGATCTAATGAGATTTACGCGCAATGTAATATGCGGGAGGTATTGCCATTTGGAGATGGATCTCTCATGGTCTGGGGAGGCATTTCTTTAACGTGTCGTAAAGAGTTGCCGGTCCTAGATGGCGGTTACCTAACCTCCGCACGGCACATGGCAGATATCCTTGACCTGTACGTCGTGCCATTTGCCCCTTACATCGGTGGCTGATTTGTCCTAAAGCATGACAACGCAAGACCACAAAAGGCCAGATGTGGCACCGAATAAATAACGACGGTGTAAATCATGACATTGGGTTGGCCAGCATACAGTTCCGACCTAAACCCAATTGAACATTGTGGAACATGTTGAAACTGTAGTTGCGACAGCTGCAACCACCGCCAGGAACCCTCCAGGCGCCGGAGCAGGCGGTGGGTCACGTATGGGATCAGATTTCAGTGGAGGACATTCAACACTTCATTGAGAGCATGCCACGACAGTGACAAGCCTTCATCTGTGCCAGAGGTGGCCATACACGTTATTGAGTAGCACCATCCACACACGAACCCTTCACCGCGATAACGTTCCACACTGGAGGAAATGCATCAATCACATACAGGACCCATTCGCCGGCCACCAGGGGATTTCTAGGGCTCCTTGACAATCTTACCACTTTATAATGTGTCCCTATTATATGTTATATATATATATATATATATATATATATATATATATATATATATATATATATATATATATATATATATATAATATATATATTATATACATAGAAAAATTATTTATAATTTATAAATTATATATATATATATATATATATATATATATTATATCTATATATATATATATATATATATAAATAATATATATATAGTACAATATGAGTATTATATATTATATATGTATATATTATTATATTTTATATTTTTTATATTATATATTAATATTTATATTATATTTAATTATTTATTATAATTATATATATATTATACTATATAAATTATACAGATAAATATAAATAATTAACTATATATATTATATAATTAATATATATACATAAATTATATAATATATATATATAGTTCCATATATATGTTCATATGACTACCACCTATAACCATTTTACAATAGCATTGAATATACTGAGATATATATAGTATATTTAATTTATATATTATTATTATTATATATATTATATATTCATAGCAATTTTACATATATGCATTGAATATACTAAGAATACATGTATGTCTAATTGATTATAATATTAATTATATTTATTATATATTAACTATAATATATTATATTTATATTTATATTTAATACTATATTTATATTTATATATAATATATATATATATATTATATATATATTTTATATATTTATATTTAATATTATTTTTTTATATTATATTATATATAATTATATATATTATTTATATTAAGATTCTTGAAGCATTTACATTCTATTTATGGGAACCGTAAATTTTTTATTCTTATTTATATTTAATTAATTGAGATGACAAATGTCCCGTGATATTGAGTGGTTACATCAGACTTTTTAATTGATGCATTCTATTAACTCACTTCCTGTTTAGAGACGGTCGTGCGCATCTATAAAATATACTTGAATAACATATAGTTTTCTTAGCTAAAATAAATGGAAAAACAATTATATTTGAAAAAAAAAATAGGAAAATTTTAATTTCTTTCGATTTACAAGTAAGAAATAAAATTATATACAATAATCTAATATAAATAATAAGAGAATTATTAAAATAGAGCCATGGAAGGATGAGTTCGTCGAAGCAGGTGTTTATTTATATAATCATGTGTTATTACAAAATAGTGTATGACACTGGAGTGGGATCGTAACATTTTAACTAAGGGTTTGCAATAATTTAACAATTTATCTTGTAGGTTTGTACTTATTATAGATGAAAGAAATAGTCATAAGAGATTAAGTGTCTTATAACTATGAATTAAGGAATAATTATCTTCTCTTTACAGTGTCAAAGTATGCCACTCTTAAATTACTTCAAAAACAATACGATATTTAAAACAAAAAAAGCAAATACTATCAATAAAAAAATGACATTTGTTCATGATAAAGTGATAATGCATGACTCAGAGAAGAAGGTCGAACTTTCAGAATATAATAAATGATTATTCATGATAATGGAAATGAGATGGTGATGAAATGTGGTGATGAATGAGTAAAAGGTGATAAATGATAAATGTAAGAGTGATTAAATTGATAAAGGTGATAACATGATAAGATTTGATACAGGAGTAAAAATGTATAAATTGAAGAAGGCTAATGAGTAAATGTATAAAGTGTAGAGTGTATAAATGTTATAGGAAATTGATACGATAGAATGATTAATTGATAACAATTAAGTAAAAATAGATCACTTATGAGGATCAATTAATAATAGGACCGAGGTCAGGTTGATTGGAACATCAAGAAGTATACCATTTGACAATCACAGGTCCTGAGTATAGTATGGAAATAGGAGTGGTAGACTAGAGAAGTTTTTTACTGAGTTATTATCGAGTGAAAGGATCAAGGAGCAATTTGGTTGTTGGCATTTTATGAATGTGAAACTTCAGCTTAGCGTCCCATGTTAGATGGAAATTAGTAAGGCAGTGGATGAATGGGAGGAAGTTCTATAATACGGAGTTCTCATACGTTTGCAATAGTTAAAGGGACTTCAGATATTATTGCGAGGAGTTGTCATGAGGAGTCTGAGCCTACGTAGTACGTGGTGTGCGTAAATCAGTAAATTATTCGATATATCATTTATTATTTAGGATCATCATTTTATTGATATTCTTTATTATACTTCTTGAATTATTTATGATGCTTAATATGTATTTTGCTATATTAAACATACAAGATTAGATTTTAAGTTGTTCAACGCTTAAGTTTTGTAACTGTTTTTATTCACGCTTATTCGCCGTACTATGGTGTTTTACTGATCTATTATAATGCTAGTCATCCTTCTTAGTGTTATTTTTAATTTTTATTTTTATTTTTATTTTTAATTTAATTTTTACTTTTATTTATTATCATCTATATTATTTATATTATTTATATATGACTGTTTATTCTGATTTGGTTTTATATAGGAGCGTGTATAGTGGGTTTATCACGGTATCCTGATGATGGGCCACGACGGTCGGATACGGTCGATGTGATCTTAAATAGGTGGTAGAAAGGTTTATATGACCCTCATTCCGGCCTTTGGTCATCCTTTTTGGTTATCAGATATATTATATGTTTATTGATTATTTTTTAGCGTATATATTATTACTAGTGTAAGGATTTGAGAGTAATATCTATCATGATGAGTACGTGGAGGTAGTTTGGTATTATGATTATATATTTTAGTGTTAGTCTTAAGCGCTAATTATTCACATTATATTGTTGTAGGGTTCTATTATAATATAATGTCATCTATTATAATAGGTATTATATAGACTCACTAGTATTAATATACATGCACGCGTATCTTTCATCACTCATACGAGCTCTATCTACTATACCTGGATAGTTACTATATGGTTATTATATTAGTCTTACTATCTTTATATATATATATTTTTTTAGCGTATATATGGGGAACCTTATAATACTTATCACTACACTACTATTACTCATAGCTAGCTAGTATCGTTATTATACTGTGTTACCTACTATACATAAATATGTGAGTTATATACTTTATGCCTCTGTATTAACGCTGATTTCACTTAGAGTATTCCACTATTATTACTGTTCACCTTTTGGTATACATACTGTAATGAACCCGTTGTAATCGTTTTTATTATATTGCTCAGCGTAGTCATATCTATTATATTAATAATACTCTCTATATATATAATTACATATATACTTACTATATATATAATCTATATATATATATTATTATATATATATATATAATATATATATATATTATTATATATAATTATATAATTATAAATAATCTATATATATATTAAATTAATATATATATATAATATATAATTAATATATATAATTATATATATATATCTATATATTAATTATATATTAATCTATAATATATATATATATATATATGAATATATTAAATCTTTGAGAGAGACTGCCTCAGGTCGCATAAAGAGACGCTTAGAGTACGCACGGACGTCTCAGACTACTAATTATGGATCGCTGACGTCTTTCTCAAAATCCGCGCGGCTGTGACAGTTGAGACGTTTACTGCTTCAGCGGGGGGTGCGAAGGGATTTAAACACTCGCACACGTGCGAACATGTGGTGGTGGCACGCTTGTGTTTGCGCAGATGAGCCGGCCTTGGGACAATGCGACTTCCTGCCCTGGTCCCCCCGTGTTACCTCTTAATTGAGGGGATTTAAGCAAGATCATAACATAGGTCCACGTTATACTATGTACCATTTTCACATTTATAACTTAGATAGCTTTCATGAGTAGAGAGTCAACGGAACTCTGATAGTTGACTTAGGGCGACCGCTATATTGGTACGTACATTGAGCTTATATCGGAGGAGTACTATACTTAGGATACATAGTACTCACCGGATACTAATGATAGTAGAGCCCAATATTTTATGGCTCTATCTATATATATAATCTCTAGCGCATTTCGGTTGCCAGTTTATCCTCACTATACTTACTATATTAGCTGATGTAATATATTATCTCTCACCTATAGTATTTATATTTTGTTTCTTATCGTATATGTTAGATACGTTGTGCCGCATACTATAAATATGATTGATTATTTTATTCAGATATATAAGGGGTTATTATTTAAAGTAGGCCTATTGATAGTGTTATCAGTTATTTAGTCACATATAGCACGGCTCATCTCTGATGTATGATGACCCTTGTGATTATGGGCTCACATTATCTACTACTACACTATTATTAATTAATTATCTCCATATACCTTCATATTCTTGAGCTAGTTATCCTTGATAGCCATTAAGGGTAGGAGTGAGAGGTGAGTATAGAAGTAGTGAGGTATATACTGAGTGAGTCTAGTAATAATAATAGACTAGTGTACTTAATAGCGCTAATCCAACCTCCTGTCGGTTCCGCCACTAATATATGTAGAACGCCTATTCACACACCTCACTCTCTCTCACTCGGAATTAGAGATTGAAGAGACTTTTGAGAGGTCTGGAATACCTTACAAAGTCTTGTCATCGTTTATTACCACGTGGCATGTTGAGGTAGAATAGCTCGAGCAATTGGATACGCATTGAGTGAACAGAATTCATGAGCACAAAAGGTCACTCATTAGGTTAAGCGGAGAAACTGGTCTCTGCTCTCTTTAGGTGTATTTTTGCACAAACATTGCCCCATCTACTATGTCGCAATCAGAGATCAAATGGAGAGCGTGTAGCACTAGCAAGTGGAGAAGTTTCATTATCTCCAATACTGACTTTGTAGGTAACTTTCAGACAATACGTTCTTTCCAATTACTGGTTCAGAGCCCTATCCAAGATCGTATTATGTATATATATCACCTGAAGGTAATTTTATCCCGGTATTGAGGGTAAGCAGATCATATCAGAGTATATTTGGGTATTTTAGCATCGTACGCACGAACTATTACCATATTTTTAGCTATACTTAATATGGTCTATCTCCATCGAGATAAGCTTGCTATGCATTTCGAATTTCAACTTTCAATGACTTCATCATCAGGAGTGAGAGTAGTAATTACTGAGGTAGATGAGTATATCTATGATATCCAGTGGAGATACGGATCGCCTCGATTTTTGAGGCTTATAAGGTAGTCTATACTATACATAGGTAGTATAAGTATGAAAAGTGATTATTAGGGGGAGTATCTCTATTTGATTCACCATGTACTACACTCACATCACGAGGGCAGGGCCGCTTCTTATCAAGGGGAAATGATCTAAAGTAAGAGAACTCGAGATAGTAAGGGAGATAATAACAGATACACCCTGAGGAAGCGGAACACCACATATTAATAGAAGAGAGAGGAGGCAATGAGCTTGACTCCATCAACTGAGTCTCGAAAGGATATTGATCTATAGAGAGAAAGACAGAACTAGATCGAGCACAATGATATATATAGGTCAGCAGGATACTGGCGACTGGGCAGGTCGGCGTTCAGGGCAGTTTTAGTGGCGAGAGAGCATTGGTATCTAGTGATCCCTAAGATTTTTGAGCCTAACAAAATGGGCCGAACCAATATAAGGTAGGTTTCGCGGGAAGGAGGTGGCAAGGTTTGTCGTTCCTGTAATTTTAAAAAAAATAACTGCTGAGGTCTTTGGTGGGAGAAAATGGAAACCATGGGAGTTACCCATTGTGAAATATTCTCAATAGCTTAGTTGAAGTGTGTGTTCAGAAAGGGGCGTCTGGCAGGGTATGCTGTACTATAAGCTTGCAAGATCATCAACATAGAGAGAAAAATTGACAGTCGCTGGGATAGAAGTAACGTTATCATTAAATCAGAGAGCAAATAGTAACATACTTAGAAAACTGCCCTGCGGAACGGCTTCAGCCAGAGTAAAGTGGCGTGACAGAATAAAAAAGCAACAAAACTGGATTGATCTCTTTGATAGAAGGAATTTAATGAAAAGAGGGAGTTGTCCACGGTAATCGAGCGAGTGGAGTTTAAGGAGAACTCCAGTACCCCACGTTGTGTCATAAACTTTTTCAATGTCAAACAAGACACCTAGAACATCTCACCAGTTGAAAAGACTTCCCAGATGTCCTGGTAAAATTTTAACAAGAGATTCGCGGTTGAACGATTTTTGCGAAAACCAAACAGGAAATTTGAAAAAGCTTGGCGACTCTCCGGAACAGGAAGAAAGCGGCCTGAAATAATTTTCTCCATTAATTTGCAGGAATGACAGGTCAGCGAAATTGGTCTTTGGTTGTCCGCCAACTTTGGATCTTTCCCAGGTTTTGGGATAGGGATTACAAAAGCTGTAGTCCAAATAGATGGAAAAGAGGATTCGATGGAGATTCTGTTATACAGATCCAGCAAAAACATTGATGCAGAGGGGCGAATATGACGGAGCATAATGTTCGAAATCATGTCTGGACCAAGGGCACCGTCTTTGCTTAACGCCAGTGAAGTTTGATACTTTGCAAGTGTAAAAAGACGGGTATAAATATGATCTTCCCCTTTCGATTTTGAAAAGTCTGGTAGTGCAGTGTTAATTCTCAATTTTTGAAAGGCATCAGGATTGTGGAAAAGCTCTAGTGGATAACAAAACTATAACCTTAATGCATCTGGAACAGCTGCAGGAGCAGACTTATTCGTGTCATGTATATCAGGCCATAACGGAGGACTGAGGGTTTTTCAGTTGTTGGAGTTACGATATATTTTCTATGCAACTTTCACTAAAGAAAGGAGAGTCGTGGAATTGACAGTCGAAATATAAATTCGAAAATATTGTTTACGTGTTTGGAGATAAATTCGCCAAGATCTCGTCGCAGCTGCTTTAAATATAATCATGTTGGTGGTACGGTTCCTTGTATGCCTGTTGAGGTTCTTATTTTCCGGTAGTTTGTGCGCACTCTGGACCACCAAGGGGTTGCCGACAGCCTACCTGAGAAAGATTGCGTAATGCAAGCTTCCGCTGTGTTGCTGGAAGAAGTGAAAGGCTTCATCAACAGTCTGAAACCGCTTATTGATGGCAGAGAGTGTAATAGCTGTGCGACTGGTAAAAAGGGCCCACTCCGCTCATTTATAACACCAGCTGGGAGTCAGTTGGATTTAACATTGAGCTCGTAGTAAAAGCTCATTTAAAGCAATTGGGTAATGATCACTGCCTTATAAATAATCAAAGCAGGACCAGGTAAAGCGATCCATAAGAGAATGGGAGCAAAATGAAATATCAATACAGGAAGAAGTTTGTGTATCTAAACTTTCATATGTCGGAAGTTCTACGTTAAGGCATCCCAGTGAAAAGGGTGTTAGAAGATCTACAAGGATCTTGAACTTACACGAGGAAAACAATAGTCACCCCAAAAGGGTGGCAGAGTGAAGTTCTCCTACTATAAAAACCGAGTAGGGAGGGCTGCTCAAAAAATCAGCTAAATCAACTTTAGTAGGCTTACTACTTGGAGCCAAGTAGGTCGAACAGACAGTAAGGTCGGTAGACAAATGAATTCGAACTGCCACTGCATGAAGTCTAGTTTGAAGAGGGACTGGAGAATAGGTGACAGATTTATGAATGAGTATTCCTGAACCTCCCACATCATTGTCACCTCTTTCTATAGAGGTTAGCGGCGATTTATTTTCCTTCTATTGATAGAAGTCCGATGACATAGTCAAAGTTCCTGCAAACATATGCACTTTGGTGTTCATATTATGTTCCTTAGTTGAACAAGTTCTTCAAAATTAGACTAGTAGCCACGACAATTCCGTTGAAGAAAGGTGGTCATGCTATGTTGTTATAAATATTATGAGGATGGTCTTTCTGTGACAATTTTCTCTATGTGGCTATGCTGGAGGTGAATTCAGAGGGAGAGGAAAGGCTGAGACGTGGGTCTCAACGAGGAGGGGCAACAAATCCTGGTGGTAAAGAATAGGCCATGCAACAGAGATTTGGGTTGAACGATCGTTTTTGAGAAGGAGTTTTCAGGGGTATTTTTTAAAGGAAATTGGCCATGAATGCGAGATAACTTGAGGTCAGCCAAGTCTATCGTACTGTGTTGATATGGTTGGTCTTTGGAAGAGCAATCAAAATGATCATGTTTAGGAATGGGAGCGATATCAATATCGACCAAGCAAGCAGATCAGAAATGTTCCGGAGATAGGGTTGTTTCCATGAAATTGGGAAGGAAGGGTCACAAGAAAGGTGCCATCTTTTTGAAAAGGTGTTGGGGTTGCGATATTGGGATCCGATATATGATTCGTTGGGTTGACAAAGTCTGATACTGGAGATTTTGCCTGTAAGTCATCATGTGAGTGATTTTGGGAGACTGGACAAATTGAGTTAAGAATGGAGACCTCTGGGCAGAGTTGTGGAGTCGGAGTTGGAGTCGGAGTCGCGGAGTCGGTAACTTTGAAGAGGGTGAAGTCGGAGTCGAGTCGGAGAGTTCGGAGTCGGATTCCGGATCGAGTCGAGTCGAGTCCGAGTCGGTTAATTTCAGAGTTGGGCGAGTCGGAAGTTGGTCGTAACTTTCCAAGCATAGTATAGTTGAGCAGAAAATTTTGAACTTACAAAATTAGAATTGTAACACTGTGAGTGGACTAAAATCACTTTCATACAGTACAGACTTCGGACTTCACAACATCAAAAATGCATTGCAAACTTTGAAGTTTTTAACCTGCACCTTATGTTTTAATTTGAATTATATTCTAACAAAGTCAACCTTCAACCTAATACTATCTATATTTAAGATTCTGAAGAAATAAAAGACCCCATGGTACGAAGAGAAATTTCTCTCATTGACAACGATATTCTACTTGCTGCTGTTTATGTTGATCATATCTACAGGGCAAGCTTAACTGAAGATCAACAACAAAAAGCTAAATCTGCACTTTGCCTTATTTGTATTAAAGGGTTGCAAGAAGTTCAAGATGAAAAAGATACATCTGGACATATTGTAAGTAACGAAACTACAGTTATTCATATTACTACCTACTCAAGTTATTCTTCAGAGAGCTCAGAAGATGAGTTTAAAAAACTTCTAGATATTGAAGAGCTTAGTCGAAAGCGTCGACTGGCTCAAGAAAAAGATTAAGGTCCTTCCTGATCCTTGTACACAATACTACATAACTTTAAACAAAATTTCTTTGTTGCTCTGAAAGAAGTTGAAAAATTGATATAACTTCGAAGCTTTAATTAGAAGACGCCATTGAAAAGTATGCAGACATTGTACAAGATTGTGACTTATTTTCAACCCAAGTAGGAAAAAATAATAACTCAAAGATTTTATTTTATTTCCTCTCAAACATATCTACTCTCACACATCTACTCTGGTAAGTTCTGGACATTCTCTCCAAAATTTTGTCAAATACATAAACTATATTCATTTCTAGAGCTTTCAGTAACTAACTAATGTAGTAGTTAGTCATATATATATATATATATATAATATATATATAATATATATATATATATATATATATAATATATATATATATATATATTAATATATATATATATATTATAGATAAATATTTAATTATTGTTAAAATAAAATATAAAAAATAATTATTATATATAATATATATATTATATATATATATATAATATTATATATATATACTATATATAATATATAAATATATACTATATATATATATATTATTATAATATATATATAATATATATATAATATAATATATATATATATATATATATATATAGCGCAGGACAGGGTGTCAGGGTTCAATTCCACTATCCCGAAATTATTTAAGTTATCAAAATTTTTTGATGGCTTAAGTCTCTTAATTATAATTTTAATAACAATTAAAATTAATGGTTAATCAAAACAAATTAAGAATATATATTTTATTAATAGAAATGAGGAAACATTTTTGTAGTTGGTGAAGATTTCTAAGTTTAAGTGACTGTTGTTAACTATATATATATATATATTATATATTAATTATATATATATAATATATATATATATATTATTATACAAAATATATTTATTAGAAATATATATATATATATATATATAATATATATATATATTATATATATATATATATATATATATATATATATATATTAAAAAATTATTTGAAAACCACTTAAAAATAAATAAAGGAAAATCTTAAAAAAGTAACTAACGAGAAACGAGTTTGCTTTTCGAGACTTACATCCTTGGTCTCCTCTTCCAGAACTGAAGAGGAAACCAAAGACATAAGTCTAGAAACATAAACATGTTCTCGTTTAGTTATTTTTCTTAAGATTTTCCTTTATTTATTTGAAGTGGTTTTCAATTAATTTTTTAACAATATTTACAGAGCTTGAGTGTTGAATTAGAGCTCTTTAATTTAATTCTATAATATATATATATAAATATATAAAAAAACTTATATAGATAAGATATATATATATATATATATATATATATATATATATATATATTATATATATATATATATATATAACTATAATATTATATATATATATATATATATATTTAATTTTAGATCATGTGGACTTAAATGTCAAGTTTTCTATTTTGAGATTAAGTTGTTGGGTCTCCTAACATCTATTATATTATAAAGAATTCAAAAATGATAAGCAAATTCAACTCGGCAGATAAGTGGCAAAAGAATTTTAATAGTAAAACGTTTAAGGTTATTTTTAGGTAACTAAATTAAAAATTAACTACTATGTGAATGGGGATTGGCTTGAGTCTACGACAAAAATAAAAAAGATTTGGATGTGAGTATAAGCAGCAATCTGAAATTAGCTAGCCAGTGTTTGGAAGCACAAGAATAAGCTAATCAAGTGCGAAGTATAATAAATAGGAAATGCTTTACAAAACTAGAAAGTTAAATAGCTTATATAAACTATTTAGCACTATGTTAGAGATTGCGCACATTTGGACCCTTATTAAGAAAAGACCTAGGTTATACTGCGAGAGAGTGTAACGTAGTGCAACATGGATGACTTCTGGCTTTGAGGATAAGAGCTATGACGAGAGGCTGAAGGAGTATGAAGTTTTCTTTATAAAATTCTCCCAGTCATAGGGAACAGGATACAAGTCTTCTCAGTATTATCAAGCATGAAATACTGAGAAAAGAATTTCTTTATTAGCTATCCCACGGAAGGAGACCAGGCGGACAAAATAAGAAATTAGGAAGACGTGTAATCTTGATGTAAGAAACATTCATTCTGTAATAGTATGCAAATTTTTGAATGATTTCCCCAGGGGTTGCTTGCCACATAAAGAAAGGATTGATAGGTTATGGATGTTTGACATCATTATTAATTACTGATGGTAGGTTTTAGTTAGTTATTAGTAAACTTGCATTTTGAAGCTGCCTGTATCACATAAAACTTTCAACATTACAAGGTATTACATGAACCTTATTAAGTTTTTTGCCTTTGGTAGTAGTTATCGCATATACTATATTGGCCTTTGTTTTGGGAATTGACAGGTCTTAAAGTGCGGTGTAGTAGGACCACCGAGGCGGAATTTTGCCGGGCCGGCCGGGCCTGGGCCGCGGCCGTGCGGGCCGGGCCGAGCCGGGCCGGGGCCGGGCCGGGCCGGGCCGGGCCGGGCGCTAAAATTATAAATGTAAGTCAAAAAACACTGAAAGTCTTAAAACTAGGATGAATATTAAATATAATTTCAATTAATTAATATTTAAATTATAAAAAAAAAGAATAAATTTAATTAAGTCAATTAAATAAATATATTCGAAAGAAATTTTTAGAAAATAATTGATTTTCTAGAAGAATAATTTGTATTAAAAATATTATAGTATATATTATAATATATATAGTATATATTATATTATATATATATATATAATATATATATTATATATATATATATAATTATATATTATATATATTATAATAATATATAAAATACTATATTATATAAATATATATATATATATATATATATATAAGTATATATATATATATATAATCATATATATATATATATATATATATATATATATATTTAATATATATATTATATATATATTATATTAAGAACTACTTTGTCGTATTGATATATTTACTTTAGAGGAAGCCCTTGGATTCTTTTTAGTATTATGCTTTATTGTCACATCATTTTAATACTAAATGTACACAAATTACAAACATTGTAAAACACTTTTTTTAAGAAATAAATTTTAAGCACAATCTCGTCGTAAGGAAACGCAGGACCTCTTCAGACTAGGACTGGATTTCTTCTTGATCTTCATCAGTTCAAGTGTGTTACAGTTGGTCTACTATTTTCTTCATGGTGTTGTGCAAATATTTTGAGTTTTCAATATTCCATTTTGTATAAAATTCTATCTTAAACTCACCGGATGCTTTAGTAGTTGTTACTAATATAAATGCAAAAGGAATTCCATGATTTTGCGATGTTTGTGTGATTGATATTTCTTATCATCTTTAATCTTGATGTTGATAGAGTGGCCTGTGTTACGCCTATGACTTGTTAAAGCTGAATTTAGGCTGTCCTTGTGCAGTCTGTATGTTGATTTTTTCTTCTCTTCAAATCTATGGGGTTTCACTATATATGTTTTATTGCAAATATTGCAGGGAATATACAGCTTTGGGGAATTTCTTTTCGTTTTGGGTGTTTGAGAATTTTTTAAGTGATGTTATTTGATGAATGAGAGTAATATTTTTGGGTACAATTTTTTTAATATTATAAATGGTAATTGAGGAATTGGTAAAAAGAGGTGTTGCTATTTTTCGGGGAAAGGTGCTATAGTAACCTCTTTTTTCTTTGTTTTATCTTTGTGATGAAAACTCAGGCGATATAAGAGTTGATATAAAGTATTGGGATATATTTAGTTGCTGTGCTAGAAGAAGGGAGAGCATATTACGAAGAGGCACGGAAAATAAAGAGACAAACAGCTAATTGTGTTTTGGGAATGATTTAAAGTAAAAGCAATGATAAGTTTGGTTGCGAAGTTTGGTTTTATCTATATATAGTAAAAATTGCAAGTAATTGTTATTTCATTGATTAGTATCCGATCTCTCTGTTGT
>JABUQX010043067.1:0-15000 GCA_015478945.1 Trachelipus rathkii
TCCAAACCATCTCATTGTCTCGCTTCTTTCTCTTCACTTGCTTTCTCTCTCCTCCATTTCTCTTCCTTCTTCCATCCAACTCTCTCACTTTTTCCGTTGTTTTTAATGCGTCCACTCCGACGACAGTCAATCATACGTAGTATATATATATATATATATATCCTCTATACGCATAAATTTAATTTATTTTTACGTATCTATTATTACTCTCTCTCTCTCTCTCATCTTATCTTTTCTCTGTTAACCATGTGTTTCCTATTTCATCTCTCTATCTCTCTCACTCTATCTTCACACTAACACTAACACATATATATATATATATACTCTATATATATACACATAATATATATAATATTTAATTATAACCACACTACAATACAACACTCATCATAATACACTAAAACACACCAATATATTATTAATATAATATATAATATATAATATATATATATATATATATATATATATATATATACGGTATTATACACACGAACCATATTTTAAGAGTATCCATTAGATCTATATTTCCTTGCATTAAAACCCTGAAAAAATCTTTACACTAAATTGATGAAGCTGTAAAAAATTGTATTAAAAATTTAATGAAAAATAAAAAAAGAAATCGTCCATTTTTGTTGCTTAACATTTTTATTTAATTTTATCATTTCTTCCTATCTTTTTTTTCTACGTATATTTCTGAAAAATCTTATTTGCAGAATATTGTTGATTCTTATTAAGTGTTTCTTATTTGTTTTATAAAAACGAGTTTAAAAGATTCCTCAAATTATTTTATAGAAATTTATTTCTTTTTAATAAGGTTTCAAAATTTTACTTAAAGCTACGAGTATTTTGTATTTTATTTAATGGATCTTATATATATATATATATATATTATATATATATATATATATATATATATATATATATATATATATATAATATATATATATATATACTATTAATATATATCATATAATAATACTATATATTATAATTATATAATATATAAATATATATATATATACTATATAATATATATACGTTATAATAGGCAATTTTCTTTAGTAAAGTTACATGATGAGCAATTAAAAATATATAAGCTTGAATACATTAAAAAACGTATACTAAATGTAAACAGTGAAGACATGTGAGGTTATTGCATTTTTCCTAATTGGTATACATTTATAATTAAAATATGACATAAAGTCAAAAAGTAATTTTTTTAAATATGCCTTTCTAAAATCAACATTTTAAATTTAGGTTTACTTACAAGATTTTATAATAAATATAAAAATTCGTTTGTATCTTTATATATGTATAATATGACGTAGGGGTCCTCCAAAAAATTGTATTAGTATGCCTACTATTTTGATTAAGTTATATATATATTATATCTCTACTATGAACTGGTGAAATTATATATTTTCGTAGATTTCAATAGTATATTTAATATTTTTCTGATTATGAAACTATTATATATATATATATATATAAAACATTTACTCAAGATTTATATCCAAATATATATGATTATTATTATGAATCTAATTACTGATATGTATGGCTGGTTCAGCTGTTTGACTAAAAGCACTGACTATAATGTTAACTAAACTGCGCACAAGGCATAGTCACGCATTTACCGTAAAGACAAATAAATATTTTGGAGGAGTCTGTAGACGAGGAGATAGAGAGAGAGGTTCCTATATCCTCTATTTATTTTTTATTGATTTTTTATTAATTTTTTTATCTTTATTACTAGAGCCATGTAACTTTTCGTTTATGCCGGATATATATCTAATAAAGAGAGGAAAATGAGGTTTAATTAATTTCTCTTTTAGGGGCGCAAGAGCCTGAGACACGCGAGAGATATATGTATGTGTATGTGATAACGTAAGTATTCCTTGGCCTCCGTCGTGCTATCTCCATATGAGAGACCAATCCCCTGCCATTATATTGCGAGGTTTTATAATCCCACGGCTTATGGAGAGGTATAACCGGTCAATTGGTTAAAGTAATACCAAAGGTGTAAATGTGGAAGTAAGATATTAATAAAATAATATCGTAAATTCTATTGCCTCTTCTATAAGGAAATAACAATAAGGGTAACAACCGTCCAATACTGATGGCAGGAGTCGGGGTCCTCGGCTCGCAAATCTTGGCCTGTCGTTCCGCATGTGATCTGCACCTGGGAGGGAGACTTCTTAGATCGTCACCTCCATTCCGCTCCTGTGCGCCATTCTGCTCTCGTAAGCCTCCGGCGGAGAGAGACTGGGGCGATCCAACATAAAATATATATCTTTTTTTCTTTACCTACCTCTTCCATAATAAAATAATGCAATAAAAAAAAAAATAATAATCATAAAACACTATCCTCGTCTCAAGTATAGTTCCCCGCTATACATCATTTCTCACGATTTAGCTTCATGCTAACTTTCCACTGTACGTTAGCATTGGCACCCGTTGTGACGAGGAGCTCGATTACAGTGATGTCCAAGCCTAGACAGCATCAAGTATGACATTTTAAACTTATTAATATAACTTATTTATTATTATATTTTGAGGATATAATATTATTTCACGCTCTCACCTCCCTTCTGATACCCACACTCCCCAACTATTCGGATTTAAGGTTTCTAATTTATTCCTCATTATTCCTATTTATCTATGTTTGAATAATTTACTCAACCATTTATTGTATCTATATAAAAACTGACTATAATGTTTTTTACTGTTTTAGTTATAATTATATAACTAACATTCAATCTGTGATTATTCATTATTTATGTAATCTTACTTTAATATTATTCTTGCCTATATAACTATATTAATTCACTCTATCAATAGTTATTATTCTAACAGAATATTTAAAATTTACCCATATAATTCTATATGTTTATAGTTATATTATTCTCATTAATATAAATTGATGTTAAGTCCACACATATTCTCCGTAGGAAATGCAAAAGTGCTCTTTCTATTTTCTGAGCGAGAAAGAGAAAATTCTCCGTGGACCAATCAAGAATCAGATAAATAAGTCCCTCATCAGCACGTTAGTACTGTCGCCCTGCACAGCTATCCACGCTAAGTATAATGGGTCACAAGGTGGTTAACTATCTATTATTAGATAAAAGTACGAAAAATCATTCGAGTCCCATCTTTCTGCTTATCTTAGAATTGGTCCATTATTATATACCTCATTCATATAGTTATATATATAATTATTATCATTAATGATATATATATAAATTACTCATATAGTATATTACTATGTAATATACTCACTATACCGCCTTAATATATAGCTTTCCCTATCTTATTACATTTGAGATGAGTCTTTATATACCGATTCAATATTATAAAAGTTAATCTCTGGAGCAAATATACCATTTTCAGTTAGAATTATAATATTTGTGTAATAAGGCGTTAATACTCATATATACTGACATCAGATGAATAGTACTATATTGTACGTGAATTGTTTATCAGGCTATCACCAAATACATATTATCTATGCTATTTATATATAGGTGATATATATATATACTTATATATACTATATATACGCTATATATTTCTTTATAATCCTGAGAATTTATTATAAGGATATAGTATATATACTATACTCCGTAATAAATTGATTATACAAAAATTGAAAGTAAGAATAATGTTGGGACGTAGATATGAGAGTTCTTATTTATTATCCCATACTCATATACATAAGACGAAGATTTTCATTATGTGAGTGATTGTATATATAAACCTATAAAGTACTAATTATGAGAGATATAATTAAAGCGTGAGCTCACCAAAACACACTATAATTATGTGATAATAATTTATCGCAACATACTACTAAATATCAAGGTCATGATTATCAGTTTATTAGAGGTTGTTAATATAAATATGTAATATTGATATGTACTTTAATAGAGTCTCGCTTTAGTTCACTGAGCTAACATGAACTCATATATATATCCACTATAATTAAAAACAGGATAAAGTGCCGCACATATAGTTTATGTCCATTATTGGTTGAACTATTCCATTTCCTACGAGAGTAGCTAAAGTGGAATGAGTATACTTACAGTGACGATGTGAGTTTATATAAATTTATCAATAGAGAGAGTAAGTCCTAGGAGTCGTGTTCACCGGCTGTGAGAATGAATTGAAAAGAATTATATATAACCGTGTATATATGAGGTAATAGTAGTGGTGTGAACAAAGGCGAAAATGAGAGAATAAATGAAAGTACGTTTTGGAAATCGGTTGGGTCATCGTGGCAAAGGAATGAGGGATAGTCCGGATTGATATAAGTCGATGTCACTAGGCATTGGTCCGTATGTGTGTTAAGTGGAATGCCAGTGAGCTGTATCTACCTGGTTGGGGTAGACCGCAACAAATTGAGATGAGTACAGGTAAGATGTTATTATGGATCTGTGCAGGGTAGAAGAACAGTATATGATAGGCATGATGTGGACCAACGAAGAGATAAGGTGCAAATGAATAATGAGTTGAAATGGCGGGGATTTCGTGAGCACCGAATTAGTAGAAGGCTGTTGGCCCAACAAGAAAGGATGAAGCCTCCCGAAAATAGGACATATTACTCTGACGATACTCGAGCAAATAGTGTATGGGGTCCGTCGCAGGGTTCCTGTGTAGAGCTTATAGGGTGTGGTTTTTCTTACATGGCGTACTGCGAGTCAGTGCGCGACGTACCAATAGGAGTTATAAAAGCAATGTGTACGGGCGCGGTAAGCGCTGGGCTTTCTTTTCGACTTGGTCGATTTTCCTCTAAAATGTATTTCTAAGTTACTACTAGGTCGCGCACTAGTTCACGCACACTGACCCTAAATAGTTGGCGAGGAAGGAAGAAAGGTAGGTGAATGATTATTACTATATATAACCCACTTGTTTGATATAATATAAGATATATATTATACCTAAAAGTTTTTTTTCTTTCCTCATCATATATATTATATATAACATCATACTCTATGGTATGTCCAAAATATAGTGCAGCAAGTATACCATCTCAGTTCAGTTATGTGATTTTGATTACAACAGCTAGTTATGAGTTTATAATATTTATATAACGAATTCCAGTACTTCGATCGATATTTTTGTCAAAACTATATTGTAATATATGATATTCTGATAAACACACTCACTAAATTAGCTTGAATCTATTTATATATATATATACTTATAGCCTTATATACCCTACCCTAACTGATGCTTATATAACCATTATCACTATAATTATACGTTACTATGAAGGTATATTATCATATATATAAATCACTATATACGATCCTATACTATTATTTATATAAAATTCATGACTACTAGCCTAATATATACTGCAACAATTTCTTGTTAATTTAGTTTGACTCACTATTAATATGATAATAATTATACTCAATAGAATGTGATTAAGTCATTCACTTTCATGTATAAAGGACAGTCAGTTTCTTATTTATCGAATTAAAGTCTTTCTCTGGAGATCATATATATAATGGCAAGATATATACTATTCAATACCATTTGAGACTATTATATACACGGCATATAAACAGTGTGAGTAACAATATCGTGCTAATGTAATTGGAGTGTTTGGAATGGACACTATACTATCACCGATAAATAAAGTGGGAGAAACTAATGGTCAAACATGGACAGAGAGGACGTGTGAATGATTTTGGCCATAGAGTTAATCTTGCTTTCTTGAGTGCTATGCGTCATAACACAAACACTTTAAGTGGACCTGTGATATTTTGCACGTTGACTAACAACCAAATGAAGTCGACCGTAACATATACATAATAAATTATTCCATAACAAATGTCATATGCACAGTAAAAGTACAATTAATTATGAATTGTGGAGCTATAAATAAGTTTACCTTAATTCTTATTGCTTTAAGCCTTTATTAGGACTATGATGTGAACTGAGGCGAAGATGAAGTTACTATGTCTGTGTACCAGGATAAAGGAGCATCTGCTTCTTCTAACCATGGGTAAATATCTGGAGACCAGGCGTATGTTCAAACACATTTTTATTTTTATTCATTGGTGGCTCCACTCACGCCTGTCCACATGTGCGTAACCTTTGTGAATCGCGACTGCTCTGTTTAATATCATATTCTCATACATTCGGAGGCGTAAAAATACCATTAAAATATCCAGCCCATGTTGAACTCAGACAGCAAAGAAAACACACACTACTGCCACCAAGATAGAATTGATATATACAGATTTTAATATTCCAGAAAAACTACATCGTAAGTAAGTGGCATAAAAGGTAGGGTTTACAGAGTAATCCGTTTTTCACGCCTTCCCAACTAATATTTCAAGGAGAAATACACAACTGATATAAAACATGGAACCACCAAATAACACATGACAATATTATTTCTCGACAGAGGATATCGAAGAACCATTAATATTAAACAGATAATGAGAAATTTATGTGGTAAGACTTGGAACGGGATTGTGGATTACGAGATAAGAGAACGGAGAGATAACGAAGAATAGAAAACTGAACAAGTGAAGTACATAATAGAGATGAAATGATGTACGTAGAAAAACGTAGTAAAAAAGAAAAAGAAGCTTACCAGCCAACTTGCCCTTCTTATGTTCTTGCTTGACTTTTCTTGAGAGCCTCACTAAGAGAGTGAATGCATTCCCAATTTTGTAACGGTCCCCTTTATCCGTGACCTAAACGAAATAACAATCTAGTGATGTAGTCAAATTCCACGACCTGAGTAATCTGAGTCACCAATTCAATCCACACATCTAAGATGAACGAGTCAACGCGAGCAAGATATGAAAAGCAGTATACACTACTGAATATTGAATTCAGACCCAACTGTGAGGTAAAATGGATTCTCAAAAAGCTATTGCGAGAGAGTCCTCATTCCACATTGAAAATGTTTGTACCCAACATCACTGAATTATTATTTGTGATCCCACTGTTAATATTTTCCATAAAAATGAAAAACTCTCCAACCTATCGAATATTTTGAGAATTTCAATGGTTACCCTTCTTAATCTCTAAGCTCGCAAATTCTTCGTATCACATCCTCATATCACTAATGAATATGTTTTATATCTCAAAACACAATTTGTCTTCCTCGAAAAAAACGGATGATCAAAGGTAAAGAATGTTCTCTGCCGTTTAGTATATCGACCCATACAATGTGTATAAATATATGTTTGAGTGACAAACGATGGACAACGCTGAAAGAGAGAATTCATATTGAATGTGGTTCTTTCGTAGTTAAAGTCGTTCTTTATTTACAACACAAAGCCTTTTCAAATACGCGAATATTCTCCGAGCCATTTAAGAATCATATATAATCATGGGACGTTTCGTTACCCCGTTCAACAATGTACAATTTCCTGTTGTCGGAGCCGAGTGCGCTCCACATGTGAGAAGTTAATCTTGGACCTTGTCCCAACTAGATAACATGTAAGAATAACCTTGGAAGAATTATATCTTTCTGTTGTTGGTATTGTTGCTATCTGCAATAATGAATCATTTATGTTCACCACTAGATAATCTCCATATAAAAATAGTACTATATTATATACTCTATAATATTATATATCTTATATATATATATATATATATACTATATATATATATATATATATATCATAATTCAATATATTATTACTATAATAATACTAATAATATCATAATTATAAATTAATACACATATATATAGTTATATTATATAATAACTATAGATATATATAATATTATCTTTGAACACAAAAGGAATATTCCTTTCTGCAATTTTCAATAATCCACTTTAAACAAACAAATATATAATAATAATGAGACTTGTTGTCCAAAGGACAACATATCTCAATGTTGTCTCCTGTGAAGCTTTAAGATCGTATTCACAGGCTGGTCACTGTTTGTAAAACTTTGTGTTTGGGAGCAATCGAACAGACCCCCTGCCCATGCGCTCAAAATTCCCCACCCATTGAGTCAAAAGGATAGCAGCAACACTTAATATTATACTCATAACAGCAAGCATAAAACTCACTAAATTGAGGCGCAAGTATAGTTATATTATTTTAGGCAATTTCGTCAAAAATTGAGCTGAAGCCCTTCGTGTATAAGACGAAAACAGATTGTAGTAAATGAATAGTGAGTTCAGTTTACAAAGCAAATATACTCTGAATATGTCCCAGATGTTCTATAGTACTTATTAAATAATCATTGGTCATGAGTCCAGTATAATATATTAATACTCATGTTTTTTCCATCCTTTTCCTCACTCTTAATGTAAAAAATGTCCAAAACTTCCATATTTAATTTAAGAACCTGAGAGTGAGAGTAGAAAATGTTTCTTTTCGAAACTAAACATATAGCAACTTATAAATTAGTGAGTATACATATATACGGCGCCAACAGTCCAGATTTTTAGGATGATCACCAATTTTTAGGCCTCATAGTATATATAATCTCTATATAATGAATAATTAAAATTATGCTATTACCTATATATATATATATATAATAGTGATATATATATATATATATATAATATATATATACTATATATATATAATTATTATATATACATATATCATTATATATATAATATAATAGAAATATATATTTGTATATTTACTTAATATAGATTGTATATATCCGTTAAAGCTGTTATAAATTTAGCTATAGAATAACTTTATAGATTTATATACTATATATATAATATATATATATATACTTATATATATATATATATTATATATATGATATGATATGAATAGGGGCGTATACATCGGGTAGGCAGGGTAGGTAGCGTGGTACCAGCAAAATATTTTTTTAAAAGTTTAAATAAAAGAAATTAAATATGGTAACGGTATACTAAGTTATTATAAAATTTATATAAAATTAAAAAAAAAGAAGCTATTTTAATCATAAGCCAATGAATCTAAAAGAAAAAACGACCACAGAATAATAATATGTTATAGAGTAATAATAACATTCATTTAGAAATTTTGTTCGAGTCCTGATCAAATAGTAACAAAATTGTAATGCTACGAAATTCCTTATGCTCTGTAACTTCTGTAAAATTTGTTAAGCATGAAAAAATGACATGTAACCTAGGGAAACGGGTCTGGCTGTGCTAACGTTACCCTATAACTCGAAAATAATACGTAATGAAACCTTTCGTTCTATGTAAAGCCCTTCTCGTAAATTCTGTACGTAAATGTTTGGAAAGTTTATCGATGAGAGTCGTATAAACAGATGATGTTATTGATAATCTTTTTTTGTAACGAGAGTGTGCCTAGATGATGAAATAGTTATAGCGTGGCTGCTTTCATATAAGGGACTTTTTTATAGTAAGTATAATTTTAGCTTTATATTCTCTTGAGAGAGATAATTGAAACCTAACATTGTCACTCATATGGAGTACCCTGTGTAGATTCTAATATATATTATCCAAGCATCCAAATGCCTTTAAAACTCTTAATACATGCAACTCCAATACCTACCTCATTGACTGGTTCAAATACTCTATTACAAGACTCACACTAACGTCTTACAGTTAGTCCTGGGTAGGAGCCTACAGATAAATGGAGCGCATATTGAAATGCTAATTTTTGTAAATAATTAATGTGCACTTCTTAAGAAGCCCTAAATTGTGTTCCAACTATGATATCAATGTATAATTTTATATAATATTCAACCTTTTCATAGAAATATATAGGAAAGTGTTTAATGGAAATGTTGTGTTATAGTTGCCCTAACATTATAAGTCTTCACTCTTTAAGACGCTACTATCATCTGCCATATCATATAGGGTATTTATATATCCGAGTGATATAATTTTCCCTCAGTATATATATTTATTGAAATAGAATTGTTAGAACCTAAACTCATTCGTTTATATATATAATATATATATATCATGTATAGTGCTTAGAATAATAAGCGAAAACCGTAAACATGTCCTATTTATCATGTAATATAAAAATACTAATTATTAATAAAAACATATTTATATATAAATAAGATAACGTAAACAGACATTCCGAGCTAATACCATAAGTATAATAGCCGGCTCTTGTCACATATGAGTCTTAAGTGTATTATATAGTACTTATAATGATATTAAATATTATCACTGTACGCGCGCGTGACACTTATAAATTTTTTATTATAGTTTACAGTGATTTATAAGGGTAATTTAATTTAATGTTACTGTTATAATTAGAAAGGGTATTCTAATCTTTACCTTCATTATCTTCCTGAAAGAACCTTTTGAAAGGAAGATTAGTTATAATATAGATATATGATATATCACTTGAAGGAGTCCAACCTTATCATTGTGTTTTGCATGCAAGTTTTTGACTTGGAGGATAGCTCAGTCGTCAAAAGCACCGGGTATATTTTCCTCAGTCGCAACATGGGCTCGGTGGTTCATCGGAGAAGATATTTTAACTTGGCTATCTATTAGTTATTTCTTTCTTAAAACATCTATATTAATTGCGTATTTATCGAATATTTAACATCTAACAAATACAAGTTAGACGAGGATGAACAGTGGACACCTGGTGATGTCGCCTTGAAAGTGGACTCGGTTGCTTTAATAACTGTTCTTGAGATCCAGTGTTTTTGACTGAGATAGAGCAGTCTAACGCATCCGGGTCTATAGACTCCCTGTCGTCAAAAATAAGGTGTTGGAGACCTAGTGATGGAAGTTAATTCAATTCCATCACTATATATATTTTTTCTTTAACATCTTTATATAATTGCAGTTATTATGAATATTTAAATCTACAATTAAAGAACGAGGATAGACGCTGGTGACACTGGTATATTTCGCCTAGAAGCGATCGTTCTTATTATAATGTCTTGAATACAAGATTTTTTCTTGACTGTGAGGATAGCTCCAGTCGTACGCACCGGGTATATTGTCCTCATGCACCATGCGTGGTTCAATCAGGAGAAGCGTTAATTTTTACTTCCTTATTAATATGTTCTTCTTTAACATCTTATATATGCGGTTTTATGCAATGTTTAAATTAACAATATAAAGAACGTGGTAGACAGGTGGACACCTGTGAGTCGTCTTAAAGCGGCTCGGTTTGCTTTTATAAACTGTTCTGATATCAAGTCTTTTTGACTTGAGGATATGTCAGTCGTAAACGCACCGATTTATATTTGTCCTCTTAAGTGCAACATGGCGGTGGTTCAATCCGGGAGGCAGTAATTTTTTTTACCTTCCTATTATATATGTTCTTTCTTTAAATCTTATATAATTCGAATAATGTTTGCAATATTATAGACATCTACAATAATAAATACGAGAGATAGACAGGCTTGGAACCTGCGTGAGTCGCTTGAAGGGAGCTCGGTTTCGCTTATATATGTTATTGAATCCATAGATCTTGAATATGGGAGGATAGCTCAGTGTAACGCACCGGTTATATTGTCCTCTGCAGTTGCAACATGGCAGGTGGTTCAAATCGGAGAAGGCAGGTGTAATTCTTAACTTCCTACTTATAATGTTTCTTCTTAACATCTATATATAATTGCGGATTATTATGCAATATTTTAACATCTACATATATAAGAACGAGATAGGAAGGCTAGGACACCTGGTGATTCCCTTGAGGAGATTCGGTTGCTTTAAAATGTCTGAAATCCTAAGTTTTTTGACTTGAGGATAGCTCAAGTGTAACGGACCGGTATATTTACCTCGTCGCTTTTCGGTGTTCAATCCGGAGAAGGATTAATTTCTTTACCTTCGCTCATTATAATTCTTCTTATAAACATCTTATATATATTGCTTTATTATTATTAAACATCTACATTAAAGAACCGAGGATAGACAGGCCTGACACCTGTTCTTGATGGAGCTACGGTTGCTTAGATATAATCTGTTCCTCGCATTGTGAAGATCCCATAGCTCATCGTAACGCACCGTTGGTATAGTGTCACCTCAGTCGCAACATGGCGGTGTTCAATCCCGGAAGCATTAATCTTTTACTTCCTATTTATATTTTCTTTCTAACATTCTTATATAATTGCGAGTTATTAGTGCAATACTTTAACATCTACAAATATAATTCTGTATGTAGCCTTTAAGGAGCTCGGTTGCTTTAATACGGTTCTTGAATCCAAATTTTTTTACTTGGGGATAGCTCATCGTAACGCACGGATTATTGTCCTCAGGTTCGTCAACATGCGTGTTCATCCCCGTGAGTAACGCGTAAATTCTTTACCTTCCTACTTATTATTTCTTTCTTTAAATCCTTATATTTAATCCTTATTATTGCAATATTAATCTCTACAATATAAAGAACGAGGGATGGGATAGGACAGGCTGGCGATATCGCCTTGAAAGGAGCTCGGTTGCTTTAATATAACTGTTCTTGGAAATCTCAATTTTTTAATTGGAGGATAGCTTCGTCGTAACGCAACCGGGAATTGTTCTTCGTCGCAACATTGGCGGTGTTCAATCCCGGAGAAGGCAGTTATTCTTTTATTACTATTATATTTCTTTCTTTAACATTTATATATTCATATTATGCAATATTTAACATCTACAAATAATTAACGAGAGATAGGACAGCTGGACACCTGTGATTTCCCTATGAAGAGCTCGGGCTTTTAAGCTGTCTTGAATCAAGTTTTTTTGACTAGAGAGATAGATCAAGTCGTAAACGCAACGGGTAATTGTCCTCAGTCGCAACATGGCGGTGGTTCAATCCCGGATGAGGCAGTAATTCTTTACCTTCCTATCATATGTTCTTTCTTTAAGTTCTATAATATTGTATAATATATATATTTATACTATAATTATATTATATATATACTATAGCTATATATATATATATATATATTATTTAGTAATATAGTATTATATAATTATATATACTAATATATATAAAATATTAATCACCATATATATTATATACTATCATCTATCGTATTATTATATATACTTATATATATATATATATATATATTATATATTAGGGTGGTCTTAAAATCATTTTAACAAATTATTTCGGAAGTGCATCTCTATATGTATGAGTACAAAACTTAAAATTGAGAATGATGTGAGTGGGAAATTTATTCCCGACGCCTCAAAGTTCGACAAATTGGCATTTTTTCTTATTATTTCAAATCTAAACTCTTAACAGTATTTAATTTTTCCTAAAATTAATGTAAATATACTCTTTATTCTATCAATTACAATTCATATACAAATGCAGAACGGTACTTAATTATATAGATATAATTTGTTCACGGAAGTACTGATCTTGTTTTAATAAACAATGTATTGGCATTTATGGAAATGTTTACGCTCTTATTCCTCAAGATACTTAATATTATTATATTATAAATAATATATTATATAATTATATATATAATATACTATAAGTATACTTATATATTATTATATATATATATAGATATATATTAAAATAATGATAATATATACTTATATATTTTATTTTACAACACTTATTCCGCTTAAGCTGAGGTAGTGTCTTGCAGCTTCGCCTCAATTCATATTTTCCTATCATCTCCGCCCCCACCCACTTCCTCATTAATTCTAATCTCTCGCCTATAACTACCGTCTTTCCTCACCTCATCCCTCTCAATCTATCCAGCACTTCTTTATTCCATCCATCCCACCCTTTCTTCTTGGTACTCCTCCTTCCTCTCCACTCTATCTCCTCCGCCAAACTCTCCCTAACCACCCTCTTTGTCCTTACAATTCTCTCCAGATAGATCAAACCATCTTATCACATTCTTCTCACGCTCTCTCACAAACCTCTCTTCCAATCACATCTCTCTCTTATCACCATCGCCTATCCTCTCGCTCATTACTAACCCCATCATTACCGCTCTCAACCATATCATCTCATAACACTTCCAACTTCTTCTTGCACCTTAGCATTCAACCCCCAGTTTCCAACCCACTATAATACCGCTGGAGACACATAATTTGTCAAACTTAGTTACTTTATCTTAATCTTAAGTTTTGATAAATTCCCCCCTTTCCATAATTCCTACAAAGACACTCAATTCTACTTCATTTCTATCTCCTACTCTGTGTATCCTTCTCTTCCTTACAGTCTTATCCTTCCTTACCCAAATCCAACCCTAAATATCTGAAAACCTTACTTATCATCATAAATTAAACCATCCTACTTTAATCTCTAACCCCTCCTATCTTTTCTCTCCTCATAGACATACTTACTCTTACATGATTTATCTTAAGAACTCCTTTTTCACACACTCTCTCAAATCCTTCACAATATACAGCCTTCCTGAATTCTCTGCCACTAAGCAGTCTCTACGCAAATGTTATCATTGTTCATCTTACCATTCTATCTACCCACCTATCATCAATTCACCTCTCCCCTCCCTCATCAATTCTCTGCAGACACTCTCCATAAATAAATTGGAAAAGCCACGGTGACATTAACCCCGTGTCGACAATCTCTCTCTCTACCCAAAATCTCATCTCCCCTTCTACTCTCTCACAACATTCTGCTTTCTATAAAGGCCCTAATCCTTTACCTAATTTAACCCCTACTCTATATCCCAGCACCCTACATTTAAGTTTTCAGCGTACCGAAATACATAAGAAACAGTTCATGATATCCATTTAACAAAATTTCTGTCGTCCAGTGTATTCAGAAATATAAATAAAATTTTTTGACATACAAAAAAAATGAATATAAAAATGCAATTTGTCCCTTTCACTTTTTATATATATATATTTTCAAACACAAGATTTAAAATATTTAATTACTAATTCATAGACACTCACCCTGGCTTTATAAGGAAAAAAGCACAATAACAAATACAATACTAAAGAAAGGTTGCACGGTAAACACTTTGCAAACACGTAAAGGATCCAAGTTGCGGATTATAACACTAAGCACAATGGTGGCTTGAGAACGAGAGCACAGCGACTGGACGACAAAACGGTTGGAAACTGAATGAGCGAAA
>JABUQX010043067.1:20000-44320 GCA_015478945.1 Trachelipus rathkii
GAGTAGTACATATTTTCTTATTTTTTTTAATTAAAGTATTTAATTTTTCCCAGTGTATCAATCGATTCCGTTGGTCATTGATTTATTCAGATATTTATTTTGTTTGATGTATTAAGAGATATTTTTGAAGGTGTTGCACAGAATTTTGACGAGATCCTTAGGTATATTTTCTGATAATAAATACTATAGTCTTCAGTTGATTCTTGGTACAAAAAGAACTCGGCGTTCCAATATATCACTTCTATTGATTTTCACAGCATTGAGTTGGTAGGTTATTATTCTTTGATAATATTGTTTTGAGCTCACAGGTCATTGCCCTAACCAACAGGAGATCAAATTACTGGTATATTATAGGACGGAATTCTAGTGTTTTTAGATGACTATTTGTCTTGGGGCCCTGGCCACGTATTGATCGTAAGTTGGAAGAGTAAGTAGACAAAGTTGTCATTTAATACCCTGACATATAAGTGGGTGCCTTAATCTGGGATATCTCGTAATCAACAGGAAAGTGTTTATTATTAGTACTATAATATCTTATTTTTGGTGCATTCACTTGTTAATATGTTGTGCGCAAAAGGCACAAAAATAGTACTTATTAACAGTTGGGGATAGCTGTTAATGTTGTATTAAAGTAATATTTTAGTGTTGTTGTACATTATTAACAGTTGGGATAGCTGTTATTATTGTATTTAAAGTAATATAGTATTTTGTATTGTTGTATAGCTCAGTAAATTGGAGACCTTTTGCGTATATTTTATGTTACACACGTCGTTGATTAGCGCTTTGCTATTGTAACGATATATGTCTGTAGGAATCGATTTACGGTGGAAAGATTGGATATTTTAATTGTGTTGTCCTTGTAAATATATATATATATATATATATATATATATATATATATATATATATATATATATATATATATATATATATATATATATATGCTATATATATATATATATTTATTTATTTATTTATTTAAACTTCAAAGGGCAAGCTATAAGAGTACATTTTAAAGAACAGCACATGTGAAAAAAATCGACTTTCGGAATTTTTTTTTGCGTTTCGTTTTGGGTTTAGTTTCGAAAACCATATTTTTACACCGATTTTTGGAATTTTTTAGCATATTATTTTAATATATATATATATATATATATATATATATATATATATATATATATATATATATATATATATATATATATATATATATATATATATATATATTTCACTATATTATATCTAGAGATTTGAGAAAGCTTGTTAAAATTTACGCGTGTATGAGGTGGACCAAAATTTGAAAACAGCACTGAAAAATTTTGTAACTCGTGCGTTTAGAAAAAGTGAAATTTGACGTGCAGATAATTTTTAAAGCTCATCGAAATGGCATCTAACGACGAATTTATAGCTATGTGCAATGCACTAGGAATTTCTGGTCAGGAGGCTGCTAATATCCTGAGGGAGGATCGAATCAAAGACAGAGAAATAGCTAAAGAAAGAGAACAGAAAGAAAAAGAGATAGAACTACAAAAACTTCAAATGGAAAATGAGCGGGAACAACAGAAAATAGCTGTCGCGTTAGAAGAAAAGAGACTTGAAGCCGATGCACAGAAAGTAAAGCTTGAAGCTGATGAACGTAAAGCAAAACTTGAAGCCGATGCACAGAAAGCAAACCTTGAAGCTGATGAACGTAAAGCAAAACTTGAAGCCGATGCACAGAAAGCAAAACTTGAAGCCGATGAACGTAGAGAGAAAGAGAAGTTAGAAACGGATAAAAACGCCAGAGAGTCAGAAGAAAGAATGCTTAAGATGAAATTGGATGCGGAAGACCGCCAAAGACAACATGATATTGCAGTAACTTCTTCACAGAGCTCACCTAATACAAATAACGTCCTGTATGCCAGCAAATTCCCGAAACTAAAGCTTCCAAACTTCGACGAAAAGATCAATGATATTGAAGAATATTTGTTATTGTTCGAAAAGCAAGCAGAGATGAATGATGTGCCGAAAGAAAAATTTGCCTTTTACTCGGATCATTCTTAACAGGAAAAGCAGTTCAGGTATTCAATAATTTTACGGTGGAGGAACTTAAGAATTATGAAGACTTAAAAAGAGCATTGCTGATCAGATATAACCTCACCGAAAGTGGACACTGTACAAAGTATAAAAGTATGAGCCCGACTGAGGATGACAGTCCGAGGGTATATATTAGGAAGATCGTCGAAGCACTTCGAAAATGGGTGACCGCGGCAAAAGTGAAAATGACCGCTGACGATCTTATAAATTTCTTTCCTATTGATAAATATTTAAATACGGTGCCGAAAGAGCTTGCTACTTATTTAAAAGGAAAGAATGAAAAAGATATAGATGAAATAATAGACAGTTTTGAAAATTACTTAGAAGCACATCACATCAATTTAACGTCATGTCACGCACGTAATCAGAGTCACAGTAATAATAATAGTCACAGCAGCAATAGTAATTACAAAGCGAAAAATAATGTAAGTTATCACAGAAACGATAACGCCAAGACCTTAAACCAACATACATCACGACCAACTAACAATGGAGCAAAGAGCAATAATGGGAGCAACGATAGGCGAGAACATCGTCGCAGTAGCAGTGAACCGAGGGCAGTGGTCACTTGCTACAGATGTTCTAGGAGAGGGCACTTAGCTCGAGAAATGCAAGGCACCTCCCTACTTCAATAATAGTGGCAGGAATTACAATAACTACAATAACAGACATAGGGAAGACGGAAAGAGTACGGCAGCGTCCGGAGATTTCAGAAAAGGAAGAAAAGTCCTGAGAAACTCAGGTGAAGAACCGTCTCTCCCTACAGATATAGTTATGGTGACCGAAGCTGATAAATGTTCGCACCATTTACCAATAACATGGGGGACCGTGAACGGATATCGGGTACAGATACTCCGAGATAGAGGTTGTAATTTTGTAGTTGTACGTGAGAAATACGTACCAGAGGAGTGCTATACTGGTTTCAAACACAACCGTGAGATTGTTGGATAGTACGGCAAGAGAAGTTCCGCTTGCAAATGTAGTGCTAGATACCCCTTATTTTGTGAGTAAAACGACAGCAGCAGTGCTACCAGAGGTCGTGTATGATCTTGTCATTGGGAATATCGATGGGGCATTACCCCCATATCAGCCAAACCTCGCATGGGAAGCTACTAAGTGTCATGGTCCTTGTAACGTACAGGACGGAGCAGCTCAGAAGGAGTTGTTATTCCCCATTGTAGAGCGAGCTCAGGAGGATTCACTTGAAGAATCAAAGGAAAGGTGCAACGCCGACCAACAAGATTATATTTCAGTAAGGGCGAGAAAGGAAGTTGAATAGAAAATGGAGGAAGAACCGTCTATGAACAGTCGTTAATCATAGTTGAAGAGAGAGCAAAATCACAGCGGGAGCACAAATGTGCGATGGTCAGAAGTCCCGAGATTCCATTATGGAAAATGAAGTTATTGTAGAAGAAGATAATGCTAAAATTTCTGTTGAGCCACATGTAATTATTGAGAACGATACCAAAGTATCGGATGTCCCAGGGACAACAGTTGTAAATAATTTTATTAATAATAAGTGTCAAGATGACAATGAAGAAGAGAGTGCCATACAAGAGTATAGCACAGTGCCCCATGTAAATAGTTCAGAAAATATAATGTTGCAGCAGTAAATGAGAGAGAAGAGGCGCATGATGGACAAATAATAGAGTTAATGCGCGACCGTGAAGTCTTCAAGGAGCGACAAAAGAATGATGTTACTCTTTAAAGAATATGGAAATCAGATGAAAGAGATGAGAAAGAATATATTATAGTAAATGGCATTTTGTATAAAAAGGTGATAGAAAATCAGCCGGAGAGTGTCATATTAGAGGCGGCAAAAGAATGCCAGAATGAAGTAGATACTTCGGCGATAATATTAAGGGCAGGAGATGAAGAGGATAATAATTTATTAGATATGGTTCAGTTCCCTATACAAAAAGAAAACCCAAGTGATATAAAGATTGAAGAGGAAGATATGATATGCCAACAAGAGGAAAATAAAGATGATAAAAAAGAAGAAAGACGTGAAAAAATGTCACAATGTAACGGGGCAATAGGAGAATTATTTTATGGTAAATATATAGCTTGTTTCTTAAAAGTAATGCTCTATATATTTTTACATTAATAATTTTATTTGTTTTATATATATATATATATATATATATATATATATATATATATATATATATATATATATATATATATATATATATATATTCGTGGATATATATAATTTTGGATATATTATTTTTTGAAAAGAGTAGTACATATTTTCTTATTTTTTTTAATTAAAGTATTTAATTTTTCCCAGTGTATCAATCGATTCTGTTGGTCATTGATTTATTCAGATATTTATTTTGTTTGATATATTAAGAGATATTTTTGAAGGTGTTGCACTGAATTTTGACGAGATCCTTAGGTATATTTTCTGTTGATTCTTGGTACAAAAAGAACTCGGCGTTCCAATATATCACTTCTATTGATCTTCACAGCATTGAGTTGGTAGGTTATTATTCTTTGATAATATTGTTTTGAGCTCACAGGCAATTGCCCTAACCAACAGGAGGTCAAATTACTGGTATATTATAGGACGGAATTCCAGTGTTTTTAGATGACTATTTGTCTTGGGGGCCTGGCCACGGATTGATCGTAAGTTGGAAGAGTAAGTAGACAAAGTTGTCATTTAACACTGACATATATATATATATATATATATATATATATATATATATATATATATATATATATATATATATATATATATATATATATATATATATATATATATATATATATATATATATATATATATATATATATATATATATATATATGAGCTGAGATACTCAAAGCCCGAATGTTTAATTAATTAGAAGGATGATTAGTGAAAGAGGAAAAATATCTTTATTGTTTATTAAAACGGGTGAAAAATTATAGCACTCTAATAAATGGTTATTTGCAATGGGCAATAATGATTAAATACTGGTATTTGTCAAATGATTATAATAACACAATATAACCGGTTATTTGAACAGGCACAATGACAATGCCTACCTGCTTCTCTGAGGTCTCGCGCCGGAATCAACGTTCAGCGCCCAAGGTGGTCTCTATAGACGCTCGCTGATCGTTACAAATTTCAAATCCTCCAATCCTATTGGTGGATTTGGATTCTTTCCACAGTTTCAAAAGTTTAATAAGAACAACCATAGCGGTATTCATCACCAACGGTTTCTTAAAAGTACAATTTGGAGATATGGGAGTCAGTCTCTTTACATGGGTGTACAAGTATTAGACATACAGGCCTTTACTCACTCTCCTTGCGTATTACTATAACTGATCAAATTTAATAGACCAGATGGTGACCTGGAGTCTGTTATATAGAGAGTTGGGATCTTCCTAGACAGTGAGTGAAGCTCCTGGCTAGCAATTCCCTAAATCTGTAAGTACCTCCGTCTTAAGGCTTTTACACATTACTATAGGAAAGAGAAATCAAGAAAGGAGGAAGTACTACTTGTAAGAGTGGAATTTTTACAATACCTATTAATAATTACTAACACATTTTGTAAATATTTTTACTCCCGTTCATAATTTCAATAACCTTTGTCATAATTACCTGCAAAAGAATCATTAGTATGTTATTTTTGGGATTTTTTTTTTTAAAGTTTCCCTCCCAATTCTCCTTTCTCTCTTCTTCTGGGTCAGACTCAACAAAATGATAATATATTTTAATAATTTTCAAACTTTCGGTCACCGGTTTTCCGTTTTTCAGGATATACATGTCATTGTTTGTAAATCTTAGCTCTTTATAAGGACCCTCGTACTTCGATTCCAATTTACCAACATTGTACTGCCTATTTCTTCCCATCACAAACTTTGTCTCCTTTAGATTCTTAGGAACAAAAACATTTCGATTTCTTAAAGTGGTTCTGTTGGCTAAAAGCTTTGCTAGTAGTCCCGACAGTTTTCTCAAATATTTATCATAGGTCAGAGGTCTATCTGGCCTCTCAGCGTCTACTGGACCCCCGGGATATTTACATTTTGGCCAAATAGCAATTGTGATGGCGTGATTCCTTCTTCCGTGAGTGGGGATTGTCACAGCGCGACCAAGGCAAAAGATAGAACTGACAACCAGTCCTGCTGCCTAGACTCTGGTTCTGCCAACATGCACCGAAGGCTGGACAAGAGAGTGCGGGGCACAGTTTCACATTTCCGTTCCTTGCTGGGTTGTAACTCGCGGTCGTGTAATGCTGGGAGCCTATCAGTTTGTAGATTTCCTCGAATAAGTGCGACGTGAAGCAACCGCCTTTATTTGTTATTATCGTATCCGGGACCCCTATGAATGGCAATATCTCATGAAGAAACACTTTAATGACCCTTTCTGGGGTGATTTCCTTCAACGGGATTGCCCAGACAAAACTACTAAACCTATCTATCAAGGTAAACAAGTACTTGTAGCCCTGACAGGCAGGTAGTTTCACGATATTTGCATGGATGGTTTCAAATTTTAAAGAAACTTCTTTATATTTTCCATACTCGGGATTTATAGAGCGTCCAACTTTGCTACTTTCTACATTTTTAATTCTGGCGTGAATACTCTTAAACACAAACTCTGATTTCAATGTTATTTGTGTTTGGTTAATGCCTAAATGCCCCTGTAAATAGAATGTTCTAATGACATCATCAATGCATTCCTCTGGGAGTACTACCCTCGCATATCCTAATTATATATCTACGTAAACTTCTATTACTTCTTTCTCATATCAAAATTTTTGCTTAACAATCTTTAATGCACTATTTTACTTGTTCCTTACTTTCGATTTTATAAAAGCATCTTTACCTTGTTGTTCGCTGATATGTTTATAATTTATTTTCTTCATAAATTTTTCTAAAATTACTTTGTCCCTTTGATTACTAATAGTAATTAAATTAACTGCTTTTATTTCAAAGATTTTATTACTATCTAAATTATTATTATAAGCTTGTTCCCGCATTTTTTTTCATCTGTGCCACATCCCGTTTTCTCTTATGCGTTCATTTTCTCCCATAGGGGGGTCTTTAAATTTTAAAGGACTAGGTTTATGACCCTCCCCATTACTATGGACTTTAAACTTTAAAGAGCTTTGTTTACGATCCTCTCTAATAAAGTTTAAATGTCTTTGTTTACATTCCTCCCACCTCCTGATTGGTCGAGCAAGAGGGGTTGGCTACGTCGTCGCTTTGCTTGTTAGCAGAGCGAATATTGGCGGGCGCTTGTATTGACTCCACCCCCTTTTTTCGTTCGTATATCTGTTGCTTGTTGTTTGTCTGTATGTGTGTATGTGTTTGCTGCATTACAAGAGGGTTGTTGATTATAAAATATTTTGATAAGGGATTTTTTTCTTTATTAAAATATGTTTCAACGAAACATTATAGGAGCTTAATAAGTTTAATTGCCTAACCTCCCTTGCGTTTTGATTACAGCTATCATTCACTTTATTATATTTAGTTATCAACGCTTTCGCATGTGTGAAAATTTCTAACTTCCTACCTATCAATAAGTACCCATACCATCTCAGCATCATCGCCAGGCAGAGCAAGTGCTTACTTGCTTCATCATACCTTCTTTCTGCCTCTGATAAGATGACACTATAAAAAGCGTACGGTTAGCTGGCATCGTCGTGTCCCATTATCACGCCTGCAACTGCCGCGTCAGTAGCATTGATGAAGATTTTCATGGCAGTAGAGGAGCCCGGATATGACAGCGTGCACGCATTCTTGAGAGCGTTTTCTACAGCGGAGAATGCTTTTTCTGATCTATCGTTCCATATGATTCGTCTTCTTGCATAGGGTTTTCCTTTTAAATATGCAGTTAAAGGGGCCATAAGATTTGCAAGACACGGAAGTGCGACTCGGTAAAAGCTGAGTCTACCAATGAGAGCGCGTAATTCCCTCACAATTTTAGGCTTTTCACAAGTAATGACTTCAACTACTTTATCAGGATTGGGGTTGATTCCTTCCTGATTTATAATGAAACCCAGGTATGTAATTCTTTGACCCTGAATTGGACTTTTGGGGGTTAAAACTGATATGTAAGTAGTTGAGTCTTTTTAACACCTCAACCAGTCTTTCATGTTCCCCTTTAGTCTCTGAAAACAATAAAATGTCATCTATGTAAACGTGACATTTGTCTGTATTAGAGAGCAAAATATTTTCCATTCTTTGGAAAGCTGACGGTGAGCACACATAACCCATAGATAAGCAGGTGTAAGTAGAAGTGACTAAATTACTGGTAATGGTGAAGTACTTTTGACTATCCTGATGGAGCGGAATATTTTAGAAGACCTGGGTGAGGTCAAGTTTTGAGTAGAACTTACCGTTTTTTAATAAAAATAAAGCATCGTGAATATTCGGAAGACAAAATATGTTTACTCTACCTCGCTTGTTTAGCTGTCTAAAGTCTGTTATGAATCTCACTTGTCTATTCTAACACCGACAGAGGGAACCACGGAGCGTTTATGAGCTTTAAAATCACCGTGGCAACCAGCTGATTTAGCTCAGCCTTTGTTGCCTCATATAATTTGTGGGGGATCTTTCGTGGAAGTAACGGAATAGGCTCCACCATTATATTGGCAGTATAGGGGAAAGCACGAGCCAGTTCCCTCAAAATCCTCTCCGGGAGAACCACATTCTCTTTGTTTACATTCCTATCGGTGTTTCTTTCTGCTTCAGCTACTTTACTCTCTCTCTCTTTCTATCTCTCTCTCTCTCTCTCTCTCTCTCTCTCTCTCTCTCTCTCTCTCTCTCTCTCTCTCTCTCTCTCTCTCTCTCCATATTTACTGAATATTTCCACCAAGCGGTTTTGTTGCTTTACTTTAATATATATATTTTCCTTTAGATATGGGTTTAAAAATAAATCTTTATAGGCATAAATGATATCATTTAAAAGGGATGAGAGGACTAATAGGTAAAGAGAGAAGAGTCTTAGAAGGGGACAGATTGTCTTCGGAAATTACATGCACATGCAAAGGAGTTATGAGGTGATCTTGATTTAACATTACAGTATTATCAGTGGTACGGTCTATTAGTATATCTTTTTTCAAAATTGTTACCAAAACCATAACGCCTCAAAAATGTTAATTTTAAAATGTTCATCTTTAAATCAGCTACAAAAAATTTATTTGTGAAAAACTTATTTAAACCAATATCTAACTTTACATCAATAATGTCATATATATTTATTTTAGAATCATTAGCCGCCAAAATGTACCCAATCGGGGGTTTTCGTTTGGGATGAGCATTGGCTCCTTCCTATAAAGTCGATCTCCGATCCACAATCGATAATGTACTCTCTTTTATCGATTCTATTAAATACCTTATAAAGCTTCGTGTATGGCACAGTACTCCCGGTAGTACCATCTGTCGTTAAATCGGCTTGAGCGGCAGTGGCACAAATGCCACGCACAAAATTTGAGCTTAAAAAAGCGACAGTTGTCAACCTAGGAGTCCTGCTCTCTGTACATTCTGCCTTATTACATTGACCCACCTCAGTGTTATTTATAATTGATTCATCAAAAAAAAAAAAAATAAATAAAAAAAAAAAAAAAAAAAAAAACCGGCATGCAAATTAGAATTATTTACCACTATATCAATATCGTTTAAATTTTTATTTTTAAAAACTTCAGCGAAAGCTACTTTATCTTTTTCAATTTCTATCATTATTTCACCTTCGCTTACATCACAGAAATTTTTATTAAATTCATCATTAATTACAATAGAATTATCATTACTGTTAATATTTAATAAAATAATATATTCAATATTTAATTTAATAAAAGCAATATCATTTAATTTATTATTATTATTATTATTATTATTATTATTATTATTATTATTATTATTATTATTATTATTATTATTATTATTATTATTATTATTATTATTGTTATTATTCTTATTATTATTATTATTATTATTATTATTATTATTATTATTATTATTATTATTATTATTATTATTATTATTTCAATTTCGTTATTGAATGATACATTTTTACCTCTTATTATATATAGTCGACCGCTAGATGGTTGTTGCCGAACTGGCGTTTGGAGCTGCGTGAAAGTTGGCAGTTCACCCTCCTCAGCGAGGATAGAGGAGTGAGTACATGGAGCACTCTAAGGACTCAAAGGAGTACGCCTTATGTAGATATTTCCCATGATAGTAACAAAGCTCGCTCGTCGTAGTGTTGTTGTGGGCGGCATTGTTGCCAAATCTCCTCCTTCTGCCCTCGCTTCGTTCTCTCCTTGAACGCTGAGTTTCTTCAGAGGGTCTTTGTTCTTGGCGACCTGGCAGAGTGTTTCCGTAACTTCTTTCGTCATTTTTAAGATGTTTTTAAGTTGTCCAATAATTTCATTTTGGGTCGCAAAGTGAGTTTCTTCAGAGGGTCTTTGTTCTTGGCGACTTGGCAGAGTGTTTCCGTAACTTCTTTCGTCATTTTTAAGATGTTTTTAAGTTGTCCAATAATTTCATTTTGGGTCGCAGAATGTTTCCGTAACTTCTTTCGTCATTTTTAAGACGTTTTTAAGTTGTCCAATAATTTCATTTTGGGTCGCAAAGGCTTTGTCTGCCATTTCCTCACGCTCATGTGAGCGAGCTCTTCGCTTTGAGGATTTAGTCGGATACATTTTTCTTGACTCAATTGGTTTACATTCCTCTAGTATGGAGCATCCCTCCCATAGTGGGGCATAGGCTGGTAATTCTTGTGTACGAAATTTTGGAATAGGTCATCTGCTACTCGAACAAGTTTATGCATATCGTTGTCTTCAGCCAAGGTGTACAAGCTCATTTGCATCGATGTAAGAAGCTCTGTCATGAACAATTCTTGGGCGAATTTTGGATTATTTTCTACAAGCAGTTCAAAATTTTTGTGGCCTAGCACCTCCTTTACCCGACTAATGTAGTGGCTTGGTAATTCATTCTTTTCCATTCCTTTTTTGAAGACATCTTTCACACGTTGCCTTAAAGCGGGAAGATAAGTATCTTCGATGGCATACATAAGTTGTTGGTACGAGTTCGGTTTTTGGGGAAACTGGATGGTGGACACCAGGCTATTAGTCAGTATTAAGGCCAATAATCTTACTCCCTCTGCCCCGTCATCAATTCCGTTCAGTTTAAACAGTGCGTTTATCGCTGATAACCAAGCGACTATCCCATATGCATCAAATGGCGGGAGTTGGTTGGAGATCAATGAGTTCGTTTGTTTTCGGAGCGGCTTGGCTTGTGTGCGCCGCCTTAAGTGGGAAAGTGATTTCGAAGTGTTCACACGCGGTGTACACTTATTTTCGTTCTCCGAACTTGAAGAAGTGCCTTCCCTCGCCGATGGGGAGTGGGACTTCGGAGGCGAGGGTGATTTTCTCGTTTGCATTCCTTTTGGGGGAGAGGGTCTTCCCTCTCGCCACTTTAAGTTTTGAGAAAGTTTTCTTAGTTCCTACCATGTTTCTCTATTAGAACAAAGAACGCTTGTTTTGAATTTCAGAGCTTTGGGCACAAAAGTTCGTTACAAAGAGTTTTTTTTTTGAATGCCTTTATTTCTGGCGGCTTTTTGTTCTAAACTACGACTTTTTTATCCACAAATTGTTGTTTTTGATATTATAAGAAATGTTTCTTCACGTCGACTTAGAAAATTGTTTAATCACCGAACAAAAAACTTTTATTGAGTTTTACCAGCACTATAATTTCACTTTTAATTTTTAAAAGAACACTCACAGTTAATGTATCACCCTTCACTAGACTATTTTTGTTGCTGTTTAATAATAATTTTTATCAATTTAGGCCACTATTAAGAAGGATTTCATAGAGTAATTAAGAGTCACTCTGGGACTGTCGTCAAAAGTCCGACCTGAGATACTCAAAGCCCGAATGTTTAATTAATTAGAAAGATGATTAGTGAAAGAGATAATTGCTTTATTGTTTATTAAAACAGGTGAAAAATTATAATCTCTCTAATAAATGGTTATTTGCAATAGGCAATAATGATTAAATACAGGTATTTGTCAAATGATTATAATAACACAATATAACCGGTTATTTGAACAGGCACTATGACAATGCCTACCTGCTTCTCTGAGGTCTCGTGCCGGAATCCTCGATTAGCGCCTAAGGTGGTCTCTACAGACGCTCGCTGATCGTTACAAATTTCAAATCCTCCAATCTTATTGGTGGATTTGGATTCTTTCCACAGTTTCAAAAGTTTAATAAGAACAACCTTAGAGGTATTCATCACCAACGGTTTCTTATAAGTACAATTTGGAGATATGGGAGTCAGTCTCCTTACATGGGTGTATAAATATTAGGCATACAGGCCTTTACTTACACTCTCCTAGCGTACATACTATAACTGGTCAAATTTAAAGTTTGTCTCAATGACGGCGTCACTTCTCCAAGGGCAAGTGCACGTCTACAAGTCCGAGTTCGAGGTCGGCGACGCATTTCGAGTGTTCTATCGACCAAGTCATGTCAGCAATTGAACTGGTTAATGCCCTCTAACTCCGGAGGAGTTCGGATCGTTTGACTCAATGACGACGACGAGGGCAACGTCACGTCTCCAAGGCCGAGTTCGAGAACAGCGGTCCGTGTACGACGGTTCGTTTCCAACGAAAGGGAAGTTGAACTCAGATACTTGAACCCGCAAATAATCTTTCTACGACCTCTGGTTGTGAAATAACTTCAAAAATATAAAATGATTTCAACTTTTCAAACAGCTTATCGATTCCGGGCCATTATGAATAACTAGCCATATTTCATACCACTACACCAGCGAGAAGCTATAGATCCACCACTTATCTATAAAAAAAAAAGGTCTTACGAAGAAAGTGCAATAATAATTAGATTAAATAAATTAAGAATAAACAACTTTATATATATATATATATATATATATACTATATATAATATATATATATATATATATATATATATATATATATATATATATATATATATATGATAATATATATATATATATATCGCAACTAGATTTGGGAGTATGGATGAAAGCTCGATGGAATATGTTTTTATCATATATGGTTTTATTATCTGTATTAAGTACATGAATACTATTAAAATATTGCTTTGCATATTATTTTCATTATTGGCGATAGTTAATTTTCTTTACATGGTTAATATTAGTGTTGTGTTTGATTTTTATGTCGTTAACTTCGAGAATTATTTATATGAAGAAAATCTGCCGATGCTAATTAAATAGAAATATAGAGAATATATATATAAAATATAATATATATATTATTATATATATATATATAATATATATATAATATATATATATAATATATATATATATATATAAATTGATGCAGAGTAGTGGGTTTGAACCAGAAGAAAAGCACCGAGTGCGTAGCAGATGAAGATGGAGGAAGGGTGAAGAAGTTTCATGTACCGGAGAACTGAGCTGGTACCTGGAGACGGTGCGGGTGCGGGTGGCGGGTGCGGGTGCGGGGTGCGGGACTGAGTTAGCAAACATAAGCATAACAACATGATATTGACGTCAATGTATATGTTTATAAGGAGGTAGAGCTCGATTATAAAGGTTTTAAGATAATATTGGTATCCTGAGCATTCCCAGGAGGGAGTTGCAGAAGAAAAGCACAGAGGGCTTAGCAGAAGAATAAAAGCACAGAGTGCATAAGGGAAGAAGATGAAGGAGGAATGATGACGAAGGATAATTCCAGAGGAATCAGAAATGGTAAGGTTCCCACACGAAATATGAACCGAATCCAAAAATGGGGTTTATCCCTTAAAATGTAAATGGAAATTACCCCTCCTTCGGAGGGTAAGGCCTCAGCCAGCTTACACCCCCAAAATAGGACTTCACACCACCTTCGAGAGGATGACCCCAAAATTGAAACTTCTCATAGGGAAGGGATGAATTCCTTTACGAAATTTATTAAATAAAGAACTCGTGAAATTTGCTTTTAGTATACTTATTAGGACGAGTGAAGGAGAAGCTTTTAGGGTAACACAGTTGGGTTATTAAGTTCGTTTAATCCTAGTATTGTTAGGTAGGATAGTTTGCTAGTGTGTACAATACATCTTTGAAGAAAATGATCAGAGCTATTTTCTAACTTAGCGTGAGTATGGAACTTTGCTTAAGTTAAATTTGTTATTTAACATAAATGAAAAATGTTTATGTGAAAAATCATATGTTAAGGATGAAAAGATGGGTATTTAGTTACTTTACCATTGATAAGCAGAGAACTTTGTTAATGAAAGGAGTTTATTAGTACGTAAGGTATGTTAGGTATGTTATGACACGTTATGTTCTTAATTCAGGTTATGTTATATTAGATTTAATGATGTTTAAAACTTTGTTATGCTATCAATTATTCGTTGATCAGGACGATAGATAGATTATCCTATGATAAATTTCTTTTAGATTTTGTTAAATATTACAAGGTTAATGTTAAATTAACTTTGATGTGACATAGAAATGATAGAAATGTAAGGTTAGGTTGAATTTTACTTGGTGATGTTAGCTTATTTACCAGAGACATGCAGGGAACTTTGTTAATGGTAACAGTTTATTCGTACGCAAGGTATGATAGGTATAATGGTATTATGCTAGTTTTACTGATGTTAAAACTTTTTTATGTTAGCAATTATTCATTGATCAGTATGATAGGTAGACTAGATCACGAACTTTTTTTATTTTTGTGCTAAGCTTTGCTAAATATTACTAAGTTAATGTAAAATTAAAATTGATATATTATATATGTGATAGAAAGTGGGGAAAGGTTAAATTTTGTAGGTAATTTTAACTACTTTACTGTTGTTAATAAGGCTGCGGAGTCGTAAAATAAATTTTTCGACTCCGACTCTGACTCCGACTCCTTAAATTCAAATTTGGATTTTCGACTCCGACTCCGACTCCACTTAAACAAAAAATTTCGACTCCGACTCCACTTAAACAAAAAATTTCGACTCCGACTCCACTTAAACAAAAAATTTCGACTCCGACTCCGACTTCACTCAAATAAAAATTTTCGACTCCGACTCCGACTCCGACTCCAGCAGTCAAAATCAAAATTTCGACTCTGACTCAGCTTAGTGCTTACAGAGTTACAATAAAACATTTTTTTGTTTCAACTAATTTTTTTCGCTTGCTTTTGAGAATAAAAAAATATACCACTTTTACAATGAATCTAATCTCCAAATGTAAAATCTCCTTTGACTCATTTAAGTCATTGGGGGCTGGCCTTTGAGTACTCAGCTTTTATGGGATGAGAAAACCGGGAGCTTTAAAAGCTACGCTAGAAACGTTTCTTTTTGGGAACGTGGATGGCCTAGTGGATAAGGCGACGGCGGTTACTGTTAACTCAGCGACGCGGAGTCCAGTGTTTCGAATCCCGCTGATGGAGAGTAAAATCTCCTTTGACTCATTTAAGTCGAACATTGGACACCACGTCACAGTGGTAACAATAACCGGATGCTCTAACCACTAAAGTCATAAAGATGCAGGCGCAACACATGACAAACAAATATATTTCAATTTCGGAAACAAATGTATAACGTAATTATAATGCATGTTATTTTTATTTTTATTATAAAACAGCCGTGCGCTTTTTTTTTTTTTTGACCAATGTTAAAGCGAATAGGGAAGTCATCATAAATTAATAATTTTATATATGAGAAAAGGGCTACTAGGGGGACGTTTTCGTCCATTGAGCCCAATGGGATAATAATAATAATAATAATAATATAATAAATTAATAATAATAATAATAAGACTAATAATATAATCAATAATAATAATAATATCAATAATAAAATAATAATAATAATAATAATAATAATAATAATAATAATAATAATATAATAATAATAATTAAAAATAATAATAATAATAATAATAATAATAATAATAATAATATAATAATAATAATAATAAAAATAATAATAATAATAATAATAATAATAATAATAATAATAATAATAATAATAATAATAATAATAATAATAATAATAATAATAATAATAATAATAATAATATAATAATAAAATATCATAATAATAAAATCATAATAATAATAATAATAATAAAATAATAATAATAAAATAATAATAATAAGTACTAGTTAATGATAATAATAATAATAATAATAATAATAATAATAAATAATAATAATAATAATAAATAATATAATAATAATAATCAATAATAATAATAAATGTACTAATAATAGTAATAACTAAAATAGTCTAACAGTATTAATGATGATCAACACATACATATATATTATTAATAATACAATCTAAAATAATATAATATAATAATAATAATAATAATAATAATAAAATACTAATAATAATATAATAATAATAATAATACTATAACAATAATAATATAATAAATTATTATTATTATTATTATTATAAAATAATAATAATAATAATAATAAATAATAACAATAATAATAATTAATAATAATAAATAATAATAATAATAATAATATAATAATAAATAGTAGTAATGATAATATAATGAATATCAACATAAAAGTGAACTAAGTATAATTAATAAATAATAATAATAATAATAAATAAATAATAATAATTAATATAATAATAACAATAATAATATAATAATAATATAAAATAATAATAATAATAATAATTAATAATAATAATAATATAATAGTAATATAATAATATAAAAATAATAAAATAATAAGATATTAAATAATAAAATAATAATCAATAAAAATAATAATAATAATAATATAATAATAATATATAATAATTAATAATAATAATAATAAATATAAAATAGCATAATAAAAAATAATAACATAAAAATAATAACAATAATAATAAAAATAATAATAATAATAATAATAATATATAATAATAATAATAATAATAATAATAATAATAATAATAATAATAATATCCAAACACGGCATACAACTAGTAGTTATATATAGTAATAATAATAGTAATAATAATATTAGTAATAAAAATAATAGTAATAACAATAATAATAATTATACCATTATAATTACATCTAATAATAATAATAATAATAATAATAATAATAATAATAATAATAATAATAATAATATAATAATAATAATAATAATAATAATAATAATAATAATATAATAATAATAATAATAATAATAATAATAATAATAAATAATAATAATGGTTATATTATCAAATACAAAGGACGGACGGACTTTTAAATTCTAAGAGAATTATGAGAGCTAAAGAAAATTATTAAAATGACTGCTATAGGAATCGTCACCATCCGTAGAATATAACCTAATGAGGGTAGGAATGTCCTCGTTAGTATTTAGATAATAAGAAGCTTCTGATATTTCTACGAAACGACCCAATGGTGATTGACTCCTGTACATTTTTAGGGAGATTATTCCACAATTCTATGCCCTTATATGAGAATGGCCATCCGCGATTTGGTTAGGGTGAATTTGTGCTTTTGTCCTTAAGGTATGTGGAATGTTGTGCTACGGAGATTGTTTTGTTTTAAGTTTGGTTTGTACAAGTATTGTTAGTCAAAATGTTCATTTGCAGGTTCCAATTTGTGTAATTTAAAGATGTGACTACTTACTGTTAGGGTATAAATATCATTAAGTTTTAGTATAATAATAATAATAATAATAATAATAATAATAATAATAATAATAATAATAATAATAATAATAATAATAATAATAGTTCTATAAATTTTCGACTCCGACTCCGACTCCGACTTCACTTGCACAGGAATTTTCGACTCCGACTCGGACTCCGACTCCACTTACATAGGAATTTTCGACTCCGACTCCGACTCCGACTCCGACTCCACTTGCACAGAATTTTCGACTCCGACTCCGACTCCGACTCCGCAGCCCTGGTTGTTAAGCTGTTAACTAATATTAGCAGTTTATTCGTTCGTAAGGAATGTTAGGTTTGTTGTTGTTCATTATGTTCTTAGTTTATGTGATAATATATTTGTTTTACAGACCTTAAAACTTTGTTATGTTATCATCTATTCGTTGGTTCCTATGATAGTTAGGCTAGGTTATGATAAATTTTTGTTAAGTTTTGTTAATTATTACTATAATATTGTAAAATTAACATTGATATATTAGAGATATGTTGGAAAAGTGGGATTAGGTTAAGTTTTGTATGTAATGTTAGCTACTTTACCATTAACAAGTAGTTAACTTTGTTAATGTTATAAGTTTATTCATACGTAAGGTATGCTAGATTTGATGCTGTACATTATGTTCTTAATTCAGGTTATGTTATGTCAGCTTTACTGATGTGAAAACTTTATTATAAATGTTTGTCAAGCATTTTTAGTTTATGAAATGATAAATTTTTTGTTAGGCTTTCTTACATATTACTATGTCAATGTAAAATTAGCATTAATATGTTATAGATCTGATACAGAAGTAATGGTAGGTTAAATTTTGTAAGGTATTGTCAATTCTTTACCGATATTAGGCAGTGAATTTTGTTAACGTTAGCAGTATATTCTTACGTAAGGTATGCCAGGTATGTTATTTACTTAGTTCAGGTTATGCTATGTTAGCTTTGTTGATGTTAAAACCTTATTATGTTATCATTTATTCATCGATATGTATGATAGTTAGATTAGGATCTGATAAATATTTGCTACGTTTGTTAAATACTACTATATTAATGTTAAAGTAACATTGACATATGATTAATTGGTTTTAATGTTATAAGAATAAAAAGAATAAATGATTTAGTAAAAAGATAAAATGCATTTAATAAATTATTTGTTATAATCATACAAAGAACTTATTTTTATGCTGTGCTTACACAAGGAACTTATTTATATGCTATGTTTATGCATAATATATGATCAAATATGACGTAAAGCAACAAGTCAATAGAGCATTTCAGGTAATGGCATGGGGAATGGGGATGTTGTATGATGTTTGCGCTACTGCTGTACTGCTTTAGGGTCAATAAAATACATATTTTTAATATAATAATAAAAACAATTTGAGCAAAACATGTTTTAAATTTTTTTCCATAAAATAAATCAATTATATGAATAAAAATTTAAAAAAAAAAACTTTTTTAAAGAATAAGTAAAATTTTTATAAATAAAAAGTTTTAAAATATTTAAAAAAAAAAAAATAAGTAAAATTATTAAAACAAAAACTTTAAACAAATATAAATGTAAAATAAAACATAATAAAAACTTAACAAACAAAATAAAACATAAAATAGATAAATATAACTTTAAACAAAATATGATTGTAAGGAAGAATAATTAAAACTTAAAATAAAATATAAAAGAAAACGAGATGTTAATATTAAATATGTGAAAAAGTATAAATGTCTTAGCAATCAAAATAAAAATATATTAAAATAGAAATGTTTTCCAACGACGTTTAGAAAACGAAACACAGATGTATGACGTAGTAGAAATAACAGTCATGTAAACTGTAAGGATGTAATAGGTCTAGCTAGATAATGTATTAAGTAAAGTGTCTCTATAATTAATGTGTGTGTAAATAATAAATAACAACAAACAATGCCTACAACAAAAATAAATAACACTATATAAAATAATACTCGCCTATCATCAACTGCTGAGAACCGTCTTTATGCACTGACACACAGTATGTAACTGAAATATTACAGACTTTGTACATCTACCTCTTATCAAATGTTTATTCGTCGTCCATAACCTGTGATTGAACGTAATAGACCAATCAGCAACTCGTATTGCAGTGACATCGTTCATTATGACGTACAGTGATAAGGGACCAGTTGCTGGAAAGAATAGTTGTGATATAACTTCTGGTGAGTGAGGATATTTCGTTGAAAATAAAAACTAAATAAATAAATGTTTCGTCATTCAAAAGAAATATAATAGTTTATGTACACCATACAGACGAACACGAGTTACTTGTAGAAGTGAAGGTCGGCATATGTTAGAGTCGAAACAGTCATGTGCATAATAAGAAATCCGGTCATGTAAGCCGCATCAGGTGGCATTAATTTAAATACTAACAGCATAATCAAGTTCAATATCTATCATTTATTTTATATCTTAAGTACTAACAACATAATCACCCCAAAAAGAAATTTACCATAACCTAACCTTTATAAATACATTCCTAAATATCACAATTCCTACACCCTCCACAACTATATTACATTAAAGAACACAGACAAACATCCATCCATTCAACACTTTAAATCCACACTATCTACTTATCCTAATTCAGAATCCATTTACACCGATTCCAGTACTGTAATATCTAAATAAGATCATTTCTTTTAAGTTTTTTTTTCTCCCGAGCCGGGTCTATTTTCCACTACGTCGAAATTAATTTTCTAATTAAAGTAATGAAGATATTTTAATTAGATTTCTAGAAATATTCTTTAATTTTAATTTTCAAAGCCACGTGTTTATTAGTGAACCGCCTGGCGACAAATTTCAATAATCTTTTTTTTCTATCTTCTCTTAGTTAAATGATTGGATTCCTAATATCGAACATCCTTACAAACATATTTTTTTAAAATACCCTCGTTAGAATTTAATAACTGATTTTCCGTAATAAGAAATACATTTTCATATTTTTTAATAAAAGCCAAAACCACGCGAAAACTACCTCTCTAGCATAATACCGAAACGGAGTTCGCCATTTTTTTTCCTTTTCATTGTTCGTTTTTTTTCTTTTTTTTCTTATCTTCGATATATTAACTGAGTCATTATCTAATACCGTCACTAGCATAATTTTAAATTGACAAAACTTTCCATTCAATTGATTATTCTTAAAAGTTCAAATAAGTTTTAAATAATATCGAAAAAAATTAATAATAATATAGATTTTTTTTCGAAAGTGGCTGAAAAGCCATTCCTCCCACCTTTGAAAATAGCTTGCAGAATTTTCAGATTTTTCTTTTCAGAATAAAATAAATTTTATTACAGACTTAAATAAGGCTGGTTAAAAGCTAAAAGCACAATTTATCCATTATATTCAATTAATTTCAAAATCTAAAATTACTACATTAACACTTTAAAAAATAATTTGGAAATTATATAGCAAACTATATAGGTTTTCGAAAATGGCATCGGCTGACTACAAAAGGGAGACAGACCTGTTTGAGATTATCGGCAGCCAAAATTTCCACTTTCGATATTTCGAGTTTTTAAAATAAACAAGTTAATTTTCATTGTACGACCTTTATTTATTTATCAATGTCTTTGTCTTTTAGAAACGAATTCGTCGAGATTACTCATTTCATTTTTCTTTTAGCTTTTCCTATCTTTCGAAAATAAGAGAGACGACCTTTCACTGGTCTCGCACTAAGCTCCTAAATTTTTTTCCCATTCGCTTTCTTTAATTTTCGTTCCGATATTTATATTAAATACGTCACTAGTTTTCTAACTCTTCTCTAAATCTTAATAACAAGAAACATTTATCCTTTTTGTATTCAAGGATTTTTTTGGAACAAGGAACAAATTGTTCATAATCCTTCATGCATACCACTTTTTGTTTTCTTTAACAGAATTTTATTTCGGAAATTTTCGTGAAATTTAAACCATTTCAATCCATTCCAACCACTGGTAGTGTGAGGGAAGAAAATTTAGTTGACGTCTACGTTTAAACGTGAAAGGTAGATTTAGCATTTGGACTATTTTTGTAGAAGTAATAGTTAATAAATTAAATAATAATTTCTTTAAAGTGCATACAAACATATGTTTTGGTACTGTTATCTTTCCCGCCGTATTAAAACCTTTGGTAAGGTTCTCTCAATATATATATAATATATTATATTTATATTTTTAAAAATAATTAATTAAATATTTATTTAAAATATAAATAGATATATATAGTATAAATAATATAAATATATGTATATATATATTTATATATATAATATATATATATATATTAATGTCATATAATATATTAAGTTTTCTTTTCTATTTTTTTTCTTAAATTAGCACTCAAACTCTATATATAAAAATTACAAGACTTTTAAAACCATTTAAAACTTTCTATGAAAAAGGAAAATTTAACTTATGGGGATGAGCTAACGTTTCGAAACCTAATTTCCTGATTTCCTCTTCGGAACTGAAAACTTTTTCTTTATTATTTTTAACGAGGTAAAAAAATAAAATAACACGTGGGGAAAAAGGCAAAATGATGTCACACTTCCTTCCTTTAACACTATCACAAATTTTTATTTCAAAAATAATTTTTTCCTTTTTCTGCTTATAAATCTTTTTGTGACAGGATAACGTTAAAAAAAAAAAAAAACCTTCTGAAAGCATTAAAATTGTCTTTTCACATAGACATGAAGTAAGAAGCTTCTATCATGCTGATTCAAACCTTTTCCTTATTGATTATAAAACAAAACAAAAGCAAGCCTCTTCCGAATTTAATGATCTTGTTCTTTTTTTCGAACAAAATGTTTTAAGATAAATGCATTACTTACATTGCCGCTCTTCCTAATTCTCTCCCTATGCTGTGCTCTTTTCTAATTTTTTTAGAGTTTTAAAAGAAGTTTTTCTTCACATAATAGGAAACACTGCACACAAGACAGGGTATTTTATATACCCCTCCTGCCAATTCACTTTTGCAAAATGAACATTAATTTCAAAAGTCGTACAAGCATCAAAGGGATGTTTAGAAAGAAAAATTATAACACTTACATAATACATAAATATTTCATGAATCTACAAATAGATGCTGACTTTTTATTCTAGGAAGTTATATGAAGTATAAATTAAAAGCAATTTAATATAAATAACAAAAATAGACGTGAGGAAGACAGTCCCTTTTTTGCTTTTGTTTTAATTAATTTTCATTTTCCAAGCATCGTTCTATTTTCGCTTGAATTTGATATTATTAATTGTTAATTGTTCTTATTAATTCTTTCAAAACTATTTATTTCTCCATTTTGTTTTCGATAAAGTAAATAATATATTTAAAACAGAATTAAAAAAAAAACAAAGTGTGACTACCAAAGTTTAATAAATTCAAATGAATTTCTATTTTTGACTGTCAAGACTAAAATAAATAACAAAAATTAGAACTTTATTTGAAATCAGCACACCTAGATTGCCCTAAATCAGGAGGTAGATATAAAGCAGCAAAAGTAGTGTTGAGCGGAGCAATATTCCAGAAAGCATCGAAAATGAAAGGAAAACTTCATGAACTTTTTTATAAGATACTTTATCTATAGAATACTAAATATACAAGTAAACGAGACTTTGGATAAGAATATTTTTCAATGCGAGCGACGATATTTATTTTTTCTTTCAAGAATAAAACTTTCAAGAAATATTTTCAAAAGTTCGTGGCCGATTTCATGCCTTTCACACGCACACAAACATACTAACACACACACACACACACACACACACACACACATATATATATATATATATATATATATATATATATATATATTTATATATATATATATATATATATATATATATATATATATATATATATTTATATATCTTATATATACAATTATATATATATATATATGTATCTTTATATATATATAAATATATTTCTAGATATATATATATATATATATATATATATATATAAATATAAATATATATATATATATATATATATATATATATATATATATATATATATATATATATATATATATATATATATATATATATATATATATATATATATATATATATATGTATATATATATATATATATATTTATATATAATAATAAAAAAATATATAGATATATATAAGATAAATATATATATATATATATATATATATAATATAATAATATATATATATATATATATATATATATATATATATATATATATATATAATAATATATATATATATATAATATATATATATATATATAATAATATATTTGCTACATATATATATATGCTGATATGATTCATATATATATATACTGCAATAACTGCAGATGATTTTGTAAACAAATAAAGACGACTTTATTTCTTTGAAAAATCATCTGCGATTTCTTCACATTTATTAATTTAAAATTGCAAGACAGGGAAAGAACTTTTAGCTGGGTGATCGTTTCAAATGGGTCGATGGGACTTAAAAAATGTTCTTTAGAGGGTGTTTTGGCATTGTGGAGTAGCCAAATGGATTAAGTTGACGGGTAATTCTTTCTCGTTCGCAACATGAGTCGAATCCCGGTGGAGACATTTTTACTTTCCATGTCTTTATTTGT
>JABUQX010043068.1:0-2500 GCA_015478945.1 Trachelipus rathkii
TGAAGTTGCTTCCGTTCGAGATTTGGGTGTTTATGAATTTTCGCATTTATCGTGAAACGCTTTTCGCGTTTTTCGTGCGCCACTTCATATATATATATATATATATATATATATATATATATATATATATATATATATATATATATATATATACCTAAATATATATATATATATCCGCCGATTCCTGCAAACTAACCAATCACAAACATCCCCAGACATCACTTTCTCCTCTCCTTCTCTCTTGACCAACGTAACATGGAACACGAAATGAATCTCCCATCAGACCACCTCCCAATAATAATCACATATACAACAGCAAAAATGCTCAACCCAAAATAATTGCAACTTTCACAAACTACAAAAGGCAAGTGTGGCAAAATTCATCCAATGCCAGAAACTCGCCTTCTCCTATAATCAACCAATCGCTTCTCTCCCTACATAGGGTCATAGAAACTTGCAAAGAGATACCAAAAACATCCAACCTTTACATACCAAAGGGCCATAGAAAACCTGGCAACCCCTCATTAACGCACCGCAGAAATCTGCAGCCTGATTAAACAAATGAATATCATTAGACCTCAAAATTTACACCCCATCTAACTGCTCATATTAACTCCTAAACAAGTAATTCCAATCTCATCTCACCACATAAGTGGTAAAGTTCAAAAACACGCCTAAATGACAACATTTAAAAAGCATATGTATGTAGTGAAACGTCTCCCGTAGCTCTGAAACTCCACAAACGAAACTACGGGGACAAAATAACTCTCTCCCCTCCCCCAAACAACACTGCAATACCTTGCACTGTAATACTACCCCAAAATCTCCAACAAACCCACTCACCAAATAATGAAAATAATGCGCAACCTCAGAAACAAAATTAGAAATCCAGTCCCAACCCCTCATTCACTACACTAAAAGTGCCTCATTTATCAAACCTTAAAACTAATGGAGAAGATCATTCTTACCAAATTCATACCCACTTTCTTTCCAACCCACAAAAAACATGGCATCAAAAAGAAATCACACTCCACCAAAACGCCGAAATGCAAAAAAAATATATAATAAGCAGCAAAACAAAAGCTCCATCCCCACCAACAATTCTACTATCCATTGATAATAAAACTTGACACAGTACCCAGACACGTGCCTCAAAATCTTAAACTCACCTTTTTCTAACAATTACATAAAAAATGGCCAGTAATCTCATATCTGGGCTACGCATTGCACCTGGTATCCAGCAAAACTAAAGATCTCAAAACCGTAAAATCGAAGCAGGTCCCTCAGGGCATTTTGTCCCATTTCCTGTTCAACCTCTTTGGCTGACATCTCCACCCCGCAAACTCAGAATTCATATCTTATAACCTATGAATGATAACCATAATACATACCACCAACCACTCCGTTACCACTACACCAGCTCATACTCAGCAGATTTACCTAAATCCTTCTAGAAGCTAGAGCTGTCTTCCATAATGTCCGAGAAATCATCTATAACAGTCACCACTTGTGTGGACACCAATCGTATTACACCTGAGAAGTAACTCTAAATAGCCATGTCCTCTAAGCAAAACACCTAAAATTCTCGGTATAACCTTTGACATTCACATTACACTTACACACATCTAAAACATCATAAACACAGCAAATAAACTAAATGTCCAACGAACTCTATCTCAACACAGCTTCAGCAAGTAATGAAGCAACTACACTGACAACTACTTACAAACAATTCTCAAGAACTACAATCCAACTATCAGTTAACGATGGTACACCCACTAAATGTCAACAGCGAATCAGTACAAAGAATCCAAAATACCATGGAACTATCACAGACTGCCCTACCACAAAACCTACTGCAATTCAACGCATATACACGAAGAAACAAAGTTCACCAATTCAGGAACATCTGGACTTGATAGAACGCAATTTTTATGCCAATGCTCTAGACCCGAGCCATCCATGCCATATTACCCACAAGAATGCAATTATACACCGTTTAAAATCCTCTGCTTCTTCCCGCTGCCCCGAGAAATATCAGCAACACAAGATACTTTCCCATAGAGGTAAATCTCACTATCTAGATGACATCTGTGGACATCACCTGAGCTTCCAGAAGCCACCAGGCCGAGATTTCAAGCAGCACAGACCTCTTCCACTTTCGAGATGACTAGCAGGGGACTGAAACAGCCAATCGCTCGCTTCAGATAATGCTCTATCATTCCTTACAAGAACACCTCCATCAGATTCCTCCCTTATAGACCTGTGGATTCGCCAGTTGGAGGTCGTTGGAGTTCTGGAATATGGACATCCAAGTAGAGGGCCCAAGGGCTATGAATAATATAAGCATATATATATATATATATATATATATATATATATATATATATATATATATATATATATATATAACTATATATATATATATATATATATATATATATATATATTGCTCACTCTTTATATATATGTATATTTGAATTTGTATGTATTCATATAT
>JABUQX010043068.1:5000-12492 GCA_015478945.1 Trachelipus rathkii
ACTGCAATGAATGAGGAGTTCTACAAATTTAAAGTGTTCCTCGAAAAGTTAGTGGATACTAGATGATCGCTAGTGAAAACTTCTCCAGACTGAGATATTATTATCATCAAACGCACTTCATACTCAGCAGCTTTTCCAATTTCGTAGTATGGAAGCATTTAATGATCTTCTCTTCACCTCACAATCATCATACGTTCCCTCAATTAAAATCTCTTCCGTTATGGTGATCATACTGTTTCTAATCTTTCTAATTCTAATTGTAATTCATCACAGCTTGTTTTTTATAAAATTACGTCTACGTGCCTGTGATTGAATTATATTTTAGAAACAATCTACTTCGTGGCATTATAGCAATGATGAGCAAACTACAAAGTGGAGATCAGTCAATAATCTTGGCAAAACCTACAGCTTGATCTCGTGTTCCTCGTTGTTTGCTTTCATTTCGATTTTTTTTCAAAGCACTCTAACAGTGGTTCTCTATGTTCAAAAACCATGTTAACAGTTCTTATGTTAAAATTCCATCTTGTTTTAACAGTTTCTGGATACCGTTTCCAATAATTTTGAAAGTACTTTTCAGAGATTGTAAAAAAAAAAAAGGTGGAATTAGTGATATATTTCTAAAAAACTCTCAACTTCAAACTTCTAGGATATTTATATATATATATATATATATATATATATATATATATATATATATATATATATATATATATATATATATATATATATATATATATATATATATACATATATGTGTAATATGTAATAATAATAATATGTAATAATAATAATAATAATAATAGTAATAATGTAATAATAATGTAATGTGATAAAATGATATATATATATATATAATAATAATATATATATATATATAATAATATATATGTATAATAATATGTATATGTAATATGTAATATGTATATATGTAATAATAATAATGTGTAATTTAATCATATCAACTGTACCGACAACTACAAGGCGATCACGCTATCAGCAGGTATATATTTAATTATCTCTTTCTTTATCACTGCAGACGTATGATTTTAACATATAGGAGGAAGACTGGGCAAAATGATTCAACTCCTCTTATTTTATAAATAGAAATTCAAAAATAACTACATGCAACTGATACAAGTATTTTTGTTCAATTTTTTCCTATCAGATATGAAATCATTGGCTACATTCTGCATTATTCAAAACAGTTTTAAAAATTTACATTCAATTATTTTTATCATTAGTGGCTTATGGTGTTTAGGATATACTTAGTGCGAAGATACATTCACTCCATCAGCTCCAAAATACAAGTTACCCTATTATATATATATATATATATATATATATATATATATATATATATATATATTTCACTATATATATATACACCTTTGTGTATATTCATATATATATATATATAAAAATATACCTCATATATATATATATATATATATATAAACTTTTATTCCCATCAGTATCATTTTCTGAAAATAGCATTAACGTTCCTTGCGGAACGATCTAATAGAAAGAAAATAGTCGTATTTTTGAAAATGAAATATTTATATTATAACCTAACCTAACCAACCTAACCTAACTCCTACACCTATCTCTACCTAAACCTACAACTAAAGATTGTAATGTATTACGTAACCTAGATCAGGTGCCCTTCGACCTGTACTTGTATGAGCTTGCGCTTGTGGATTCACAAAGTTGACGGAATGATTTACCGTTAACTGTGTATAATTTTCCTCACTTAAATTCTTGTAACCTTTCCAACAGTCAGTAATTATATTTGTGGAAGGTTCTACATTATTTAATATAACTTCCTTTAAAGTTTTCGCGTTTCTGTTGTTCACTGAAACAAGGAAACACCTACCGGAATCTCTTTCAACGCCTCCAACGACCCAATGCTGTTCGCGTAATCTACCTTTGTTGTATTTCCTTTTCGAGAAAACTGACTCATCTATTTCAACTATTTTGCCTTCTCCGCCTATCTTTTCACTTGTTTCACGTATTTCAAATAAAACAAGCCTCTAAAAAAATATACCATTCGCATATAGCTCTCTTTCCTACTTCAAATGCTATTGATGTATGCTAAACTTCAAATTCGTGAACAAATGCATAAAGTAGCATCAAAACTTTGCTGTACTCTAATTAGCTCGTACAGGAAAAAAACTTTGGGGCGAATGTAATGAAATGTTCAACATTTTACATTTAAACAAAAATTTAGTACAACTCTTTAAAATTACACAGTCTTTATTACATGCTAAACACAATTTATTATTTAAAATTAAACCTTTATATTTTGAAAAAAAGCTAATAAACTAGTATCACTATTACAAATATAAAAATATCTATTAGACTATACATGTCACTGTTATGTGACTATACATGTCATGTGACTATACATGTTAGAATATACATGTATAAAAACAATGTGCATAGCGAAACTGGATTAACCAAATTCAGATAAATCAGAAATCGATATAAATGGGTAAATTATTATTATATTATTATTATTATTATTTATTATATAATTATTATTATTATTATATATATATATAATAATATATATAATATATATATAATAATATAAGTATATATATATATATATATATATAATATAATATAAAATATATATAATATTATATATATATAATTATCATATATATAATATATATTATAATATATCATATTATATATAATATTAATATATATACTAATATAATATATTTATATATATATATAATATAACTAATTATATCATATATAATATATATATATATATATATATATATATTTATCTATATATATACACGTATATTAGATGCAGCAGTGTCATTTTTTCAGCGCTTCCGCGATGCGAATGTTTTGATTTAACTATCCAGCGGTATGCCGATGCGACGATCCGCGGGATTCTGATATATATATATATATATTAATATTATAATATATATATATAATATATATTCTATAATATATATATATATATATAATATTATATATATATAAATGTATATATTTATAATATATATAAATAATATAGTACATCATATATATAATAAAATATATATACATATTATAGTATAATATATATATTATATAATATTATATATAATAATATTAATATATAATAATATAATATATACATATAATATAAATATATAATTATATATATATATTAATATATATATAATATATATATATATATATATATATAATATAAATAATAATATATATATATATATATATTATTAATAGATATATATAATATATATAATATAATATATACTATATATATATGATAATAAATCTTATTAATATAATTGATTCAGGGTGCTGGGAACCGGGGGGGGGGGGAAACCCCACAAACCCCCCAAATGCACCCCCCCAAACCACTTCTCCCAATTCCGCCCTAATGAAAGAGATTTTAAAATGGATAATATACTTTTTGCGCTAGTATGGAAATTACAAATATAGAGAAGTTTGCTTGTGAGAAACATCAATTTTCTAGCTATTTCTTCTGAGAGTCTGTTCTCTCTCAATCAACTATATTATTAGCCCAGCTTGTGCTAAACTATCTCCTCACGTTGAGGAACACTAGTTTATTGGAAAGGACAGGCCAAGTATATTTCCTTGCAAGTTTTACTCAAGCGTGGGTAACATTTTGCTTAACTTCCACCAACTGTGATAGATCATCATTTGTATCTGTCGTTTTTCTTGATGATAGTTTCAATCATTTGCGCTACATCTTTTGATAATGCGTGTTTTTCTTATCAACACTGGACTGTAGAAATTCTCCAGTGAATCTGTTAATATTGATTTCACTTGTAGAAGATGTTGATTCAGTAGATTCTCGTTTTTTTCCTTTTAATGGGTGCGAATTAATATAGACTATTCGGATTGAAGATTTTTCAACTGCAACAACAGTGACGATTTAACTTGTTCTAATTTTGTGTTGCAAAAAAAACTTGCCTATATAACAGGGATCTAAATAAGTTTCAATAGTATGAAGGCCATTAAATTTCACAGAACCAAGTGTTCATTATGTTACACTCTTTCATTCTTTTTAAGCCATCATCATTTTCATTTGATATAAAATTTTTAATCAAATCTCGACAATAAATAAGCGCAACATCCACAGGGCAAGGCGCGCGATGCGGATGCGGATGCGGAATCTTTATAATGTTGCGGATGCTCCGCGTATGCCGGATTCAGGATGCGGAGTGCGGATAGTTACTGCATCACTAATATATATATATTTTTATAATATATATGATAATATATATATATTATATATAATTATATATACATATAATATAATATATATATATATATATAAAATATATATCATTATATATTATACACTATGTAACAAACGCATATATAATTATTTGTTATATTAGAACACCTTACTTCCAATTGGCACAGTCACATTTGCAATCCTGCCAATTAATTCTGAGATCTGTAAGAAACACATGACTCGAGGTCTCCTGGGTACGGAAGTGGAAGAAGGATCACCCATTGTTTGACAAAGTGTTGTTACACCGGTGAGAATGCAAGAAATCTGTAACAATATATTATATTTTGATGTTTAAAAAATGCTAAATTATTACTAGTAAAAAAAAATTAATTAAATTATACTCTACTATATATATATATATAATATATAATACTATATATATAATTATATATATATATATATATATATATATATATAATATATATATAATCATATATATATATTTAATATAATACTTATAGCAATGTTAATATTGAGCACAGACATCTATTCTAACCATGACCTCTTCCTCTTCGAGATTCTCCTACACACTCACTCGAATCAAGTTAGGAAGGCGCTTGTCCTGCCGGACTCCCTCCGCAATCAGATTCAAGACGTTTGCATTTTCCCTCCCTGAACGGTGGTGGAAATTGGCCAAGCATATATTTCATTTCTACACAGGTTATAGCAGGTTTGTATTGATAGGTTCACCATTCGACTCAATTTATTTGGTTAACAGGAAGCTTGCAAGTTTGCCTCGTACATAGGTCACACACACAATTACAATGCATGCCACTATGCCTCACAAAACTTCCCAATCTTAGTTTCTTTGCATAGTTTAGTGACTTCTGGAGTGTAAAAGAAGGCTGTCTATAAACAGAGTGACGCCTTTGTATGTTTCACAGAACATTTCTTTCAAAAAATCCTCCTTAGTGAATGTACAGCAAATTTAATAGGAAGTAGAGTGAAGAACACTGAAAACCTACTACCCGAACGAGAAAGGGGAAAAGGAACTACAAAATATGAATAATAACACCTTTAACAAATTGTTTTGTTCTCGTATAATTACCACAGGACGTCTTTACTCTTAATCTTTCTCAGAGAGATGCTTTACTTTCGTCTCACACATCCTCCTCTTTTTCATTTATTCCTTGTGTTTATCTTCTTTTTATCAGAAAGGGGGAACTAGACTGTAGAATATTTTAACATTTCTTAGATTTTCACATTACCACCATTGTTTCTGTTATTTTGTGGGCATTACTATTAGTAAATATTATGACTACCTTTCATGGGGTTTTCCTTCCCTTCTTTTTGACTAGTATCCTTTCTTTACTAAAATAATATTTTGTATATTTCCAATTCTTTGAGAAGGAGATATTCCTATTGCGCAGATTTGTTCTTTGTGCGAGAGGCTTAGCCATTAATCCAGCAAGCTTTTCAATATATGTGTCATAGGACCTTGTTCAGTCTGGGACATTTGGTATTTAAATTAGAACCGCACAGGAATTTTATATTTCCTGGCCCATACTAACCCACTTACTGGACTAGATGACCGCTCTTGGAGATAGGAGTCGAGACGCAATGGCAGAATAAACACACGAACGGGTAGCAACGTCCTAACCACTGTTGGTTTTCCATCCCAGGTTCAACCAACATAGCTCCTAATACTGTTCTTATAATCATCCTGTTCTAGCTTCACATTTCCATTCTGAGAAGGGCATGTAGCTTGCGTGTTGTGTGAAGATACCATGTATCCTAACACACACTCTCAATAAGTGTGAAGTGAAATATTTTCTCTCATTATCTGAATCCAAGTGGCTGGGTCAATTCCTGTATGAGGAGATGGATCTTGGTTGATTAGTACTTTCCACATTTTTCTTTCGTGATAACTTTAGAGTATTCGCCACCACATAATGGGAAAATCTATCTATGAGCGTCAACAATTTGTACCTTTTACATAAACTACATTTCAGTATATCTATGTGCAAAGTCCCCACACTATAGGAGACGTTCTATTGTATTTCCGTAACAGGAGTTATTTTCTACCCACTTTAGCACTAGCTTGTGATTGGGGAAAAGATCTGAACATGTTTTTAAATCTTTCGATTCATGCCTCTGAAACAACAGAAATTGCCTTTATTGCAGAGAGACATCGTGATATACACCTTAAAGATGACTTGGTGTGTCATTCAGGATGAATCCTCATCAACAAGGTGATCAGGGAGGAATGATTCTACCCGTAATTTAGAAATGTCAACATATAATAATGTGACTTCTTCTCTTAAACCAAAATTTTTTGTTTTTAAATAATTAATGAACTTTCTCTCTCATAATGCTAACTAAATTGATGACTATATTATTTATTGTTTTGCTTTTCATTATATCTGCATAGCTATTTCTTTGCAAAAATTCTATCAATACTTCAACAATGCGCTCACTGCGCCTTGATACAAATTTACTACTTTTTAATCTCAATTAATCATCAATTATTTCATCTTCTTTATTTTATTCTTTCCTTTTTTCCATTTGTAATTTTTCTTTTCTACTTTTATCCCGATCTTCTAAACAGTTTTTTCTGTTTTTCCAAAAATTCTCGATTTCTCTCATTACAATAGACATGCGAGGTATTCTTGGTATGCGTTTTGTGGCTTTTTAAAAGTCCCATTGTTTGGTTTTCTTTGGAATTTACAACTCCGGCACGTGTGGGAATTTCGTTTATGGTTCTTGTATTCCACCCTTTTAACGTAGGTGAAGGTGGCTCGTAATAGTATCTATTTAAAGGGCCAAAATTTTCATTCAAAGTGGTAGTATTTGGTACCGCGTTCTGATTGGCTGCTTCACTCGTCGATAGACCAATCACAGCGCTGCTTTTGATGGGTGGAGAGGGAAGCTCCGCCTCTTTTTCTGAATTCGTTATTTCATTATTTTCATTGTAATCATCATTATCATTATTAATTTTGTTGTTTAGAAGGTATTCAGACAAAGGATTGACCTTTTTATGGATCAATTTCCATGTGACTTTGTTTGAGCTCAACAGGTTCAAACTTCGTATCTCCCGTATATTGTAATTTTTGCAATCATTTATCCGTTTATATTTTTGCAATAATTCACGAGACTGGGTATGAATTGTTAGTTCTCTACCTGCGAGCAAATATCCATATTTATTTAAAATTTTGGTTAAACATACTAGTAGTTTGTTAGCTTGATCATATT
>JABUQX010043069.1:5000-17500 GCA_015478945.1 Trachelipus rathkii
ACCTTGCAGGACTATGCAGAATATGGTGAATGTATAAACATTATTAACTACTGCTTACTACTTACTGTAATATAATATATAATAATATATATATATATATATATATATATATATGTAACATTATTATTATATAATACTAAATTATATTATATATATATATATTATATAGTAGTATAGGTGCCAAAGTAGGGGTGGAGCCACCTGACCACGATATGCACAATCTCTGTTCAGAGTGGATATATATTTTTAAATCACTCACTACGTTCATGGTGTTTTTTAATGAACTCAACAGTACCTTCCTGGGTATTTTTATGTATGGATGTTTTGAAAGATGGAGGATTCAACCTATAAGGATGGGCCCCCTCTTTTTTTTTTTCAGATACGTTAGTTATTTATTTATTTTATGTATGTGTATGTCACTACCCTAAGTCATCCATTTGTTTTATTCTTATACCTCATGCTCATTTCCTGATCTTTTTTAATGGTAAACAACTTCTATATCGCTTTTTCGTTGCTTTTCCCGCCATCTTGTTTTGTTATGCGTAAAAGTGTCTTGTTAATTATTTTTCATCGTCCGTGCAATCTCAGTTGTTTTAGCAAATCCGTCATCGGACTCGTCGCATGTCATCTCATATGTAGCCGATTTAATTCGATACCCCACGATCACTTCCGTCATCGAACGCGTTTCTCCGCAATAGGGCCCGCCGAACCGCCAGCCGCCGCCGCCGCACCACACTGCTACCAGTCGCCGGATAAACTTTTGTTTCGCTGTTTCGATCCTCGTTTTTCTATAACTCATCTACTTCATGGTCCTTTTTAATCCGAAATATTTTCAGTTTATTCACGTGGGATCATGAATGTATTTTCCATATTTACGAATTAATCATAGACCATACACTCACCTATATACACACACACAAACCACACACTCTAACCAGTCCAGTCCATTCCCTTCCTACACCCTTTCATTCACGATATCTCTAATACCCGCTTCATCTCACTACGTAACTGCCTATATCTGTTTGTCTCTCCAAGGAGGCTGTCCCTAACCCTGTAATACCATAGTTTTCATTTGAATTATTTTCAAATTGTTTTACTATCTTTATATATTGCTATGCTTTTATACACCGTTATTAATATTATTATATATATATATATATATATATAGATATATATATTATTATATTATATATATATATATTAATTATATATATATAATATACTTATAATATAATATATATATATATATATATATATTATATATATATATATATATATATATATATATATATTATATATTAATATAATATTATATATAATAATATATATATATTAAGTATATATATTATTAGGGTTTCACTGATCCCCCATATCCTCTATGGCTGCTCTTATGCTCTTCTGGAAGGTTTCACAGGTCTCCCGAACCCTTTGGGTCCTCTTTAAGGAGTGGTCACCACATGTCATTTTATACTACTTAGCCTTAGTATATGCACAGTACGTTTGCGCGTACATAGTATATGCATCATGCGCATGCGCAATAACCATCTTCTATCTCTGATGCGAATTCATCCCACCCGCAAGAATAACATTAAAATTGCAGGGAAGATTTTAAAATAAAGGACCATATAAACAGTCACTATAACCGAATGCAACGCGACCCCTACCACTCTGCAAATGTATTGAACTTAACAGATTGGGCTCTCTGAATGCCCATTAATATATGAACATTTAGTCGTTACATATAAAGGGTTTATGCATACCAAAAATTTGGAATCAGCAATTTCCATACTTTTCCCAAATTAAATCTGGAAATGTTTATATCAATGCATATATAGCTAATATATAGATATTAATTTATATAATATATAATATAGATATATAGAATATATACTATATATATATATATATATAATATAATATAATAATATTAATATTATATATACTAATATATATTTATATTAGATATATATCATATATATATATTATATATTTAATCCAACCCACCCCGAGAGAGAGAGAGCAGGTAAGCCGCTATCATCCATTACACACACATAATACATACATACTACACATACTTACACACACACACACACACACCCGTTACGCTATTTATATACACACACACCCACACACCCGCTAGGCTACTTATACACACATACATCCGCAAAGAGACACTTACACTCATACCTACACCTGCACACATACACACACACATGCCTAGACACATACACCCTCCCTATATACACACACCCACCCTTACCAACCCTGACATGGATACATACACCAACCCTAGCTCACCACCATAACATCCTACACACACTTATGACACTTATACACATGCACCCACCCTATTACATACACCACCCTAGTCGACACCTACACCTACACATTAGACACACTACACCCCCCTAGATTACAACACCTAGCTCACACCTACAACCCCCTCTACCCCATCACTAATGACACTTATAGCACACACGCACGCCCGCTAGGCTTATTCTATACACACACACACACCACCACAGGCACTTTTATACACACACACATACACCCACCCATTGACACTTACACTCACAACCTATACCTCTTACACCTACCACACACACACACATGTATATAATATTTATTATATTATATTTATATTATATATATATATATATATATATATTAATTATTAATATATAATATAATATATAATATATAAATATATAGTGTGTAAAAAAAAAAAAAATGTCTGATATTAAACAATTTTATTTTTACTACAATTGTACGAAATTTTATAAAAAACATATTAACATTACATAAATCTTAAAGCAGTAAATCAGTAAATGCAATAGATGGTGTTATCCTAACACCTAAGAATTAGTATGCTTTGTTTTTACTGCTATTAACTTGCCTTTAACTTCATTTTTACTGCTTAAGCTCATATGTTTACTGCTTAACTATATATTTATTAACATACATAACCTTAAAGCAGTAAATCCAGAAATCAATATTAGGTGCTTTTACCTATCACCAAAGGATTAGTCATGCTTTTTTGTTTTACTGCTTTACTGTTATAACTCATATGTTACTGCTTTAACTCATGTTTTTACTGCTTTAACCACCCATGTTTTACTGCTTTAACTCATATATTATTAACATTACATACCTTGAAAGCAGTAAATCTAGTCTAAAATCAATAGAGGTGACCTATTGCACCGAAAGGATTAGTATGACTTTTGTTTTACTGCTTTAACTGCTTTTTAACTCATGTTTACTGCTTTAACTCATTGTTTTACTGCTTTTAATCATTTTTACTGCGTTTAACTCATGATGTTTTTACTCGCTTTAACTATGTTATTTTTACTTGCTTTAACTCATATGTTTTACTGCATTTAACTCATAATATTTATTAAACATTACATACTCTTAAAGCAGATAATCTTCAACAAGAATCATTAGACGCTGTTAACTTGCAACACAAGGGATTAGTATGCTTTTGTTTTATGCCTTACGCTTAACTCGTGTAATTTTACTGCTCTCTAACTCCTATGTTTACTGCTTTTTAAACTTCACTATGTTTATAATATATTTTTACTGTTTTAACTCATTGTTTTACTGCTTTAACTCATCATATTTATTAACATTATGTTTAATACTTTTTATTTTATTATTTTTATTACTTTATAATTTTACTTTTATTTTATATTTTTATTATTATTTTTATTTTCTTAAATCTTATTTTATTTTTATTTTTATTTCTTCATTTATATTGAATATTAAGTCTATTTACTTCATGTCCTATTTTATTATAGACTCATCAAACGACCTATACACACAGCACCACTACAACCACACACACATACATACACCAGGTATATCACACACAAACGCACACACACACCTCACCTAATCATATCACACACACAACGCACCACGTAAAACATATCAATAAGTTCTTTTGAATGAACATAATTTATTAAAACGTTTTATGTTTACATAAAGGACTTTGATTTTTCACTACTAATTATATCAGAAGGAAAAATGAATTCAGAGATCTTTAAAACATTTCCGTTAATAATAAATAATCATATCTTTGAACCAAAGGAATTATGAAAAATTTGTAAAAAATTTTCTGTTATTGCTATTCCTTTTTTTTCTTAATTTTTAGCAAAAAATTCTTATGAAAATTTTTATTAAAACATATATTTTGTACCTTAAAGCAAAAATCAGTAAATCATGATAAGGCCAGCCCCTAGCAGCCCTTTACACCAAGCTATGCCACGTTTTCTGTTCTATTGACTTACTTGCTTTATCATCTTAGCCATGTATAAGTGATAAAAAAATAACAAATTAATTCTTCTCTGCTAAATAACATTATTTATTAAAATCATTCTATAGTGTTTTTATTTAAAAATAACAATTATTCACACATTTATATGTATTCGCTCGATGTTAACTAAAATATATTGTCGAAGTTTTTATAAATAATCGGGATTTTCTTATTATTCATTATATTTATCTATGGTACATTGACAATCCATCACGCGAAAACAAAATACAAAAATCTGACTCATTATAGAAGAAGAAACTGAAATCTTTCTCAAAATTATTTTGAAATAACTTACTTTAGGCCTAAACATTTTCAGGATGAATCCTTTTTTGTAACCCCCGGTCGATTTAGGTGCCTAATTCCCTTAGTCAAAGTATATATTCAACTGATCTCTTTTTTCTGTTAAAATGTGGATGCAATAACTACCGTTTAGCCTAAATTTTAAGGCCTGACACTTAGGATAAGACCTTATTTGTTAGCCAGGCTGATTATAAAGCCTAATACAGTAAAAAGGTAATTCCAGTATAGACCAGAAATCATTTGTTTATTAATTAAATTTTATATTAAAAAAATACTTCAAACTGAAACATGCGGATCGGTAATGATCTATTAAGACAGGTAGAAGGAAATGTTTTCCTTACTTATGATTGGACGGAGTAATCCTTATCTCTATATGACCTCGTATTTGATTGGTCGAGATAATTATTTTATCGTCTTTTTGGTTTTAAGTTATGTAAAAACATGTTTTTCATATTTCCCCTTTTTTTAGGGAGCCTTATACCTGTGATGGAATGAGAAGATTAAACTTGTTCTGTTAAACTTGTAATGTTGACGCAGATTAGTGTTTTTATTATCTTGTTTAGACCCCAAACTCATTTAAAATCAGTTGTCATTTACGCTGTTAACGGTGCACAAGTTCATTCTGATTTGTATTAAAAAGGTTTTATTTTACTTAAGTGTTATCATATTTATAATATAATACTTACTTGAGGATATTTCAAATCTTCACTAGAATAGATAATTAATTCACTAGATTTATTGTAGATCACCTGAAGCAAAACGCAAGAGCGCCCGCAATCGCGACCCGTGCTGAACAGCCGCATGAACCCGCCGGCGTAATATTCATACGTGATCGCGAAAAATTATTTTCTTTCATTGATTATGCTGTGTGTTATAACTTTCACCTCAATCTTTTCATACCTTCAAGTAGCACAGCTTCGGTTTATTTTGAGTAGTCCATTTTATTTCTTTCACTTGAACATTTTTAATTTTAGTTTATAGAAATACCATTGTCATCTGGTAAAGTATTCTTGAAAAGACATGTCCCTGCTGAAATCGCACAGGCTTGTCATGAGAGAAACATTTTTTTTTTTAATTTAATCCTAAAGTTATAATTCCTTGATGGGAAAATAGAACCCAAATAAGTCTGATGTGACGCTGGGTATATATTCTAATTTGGCGTTATGCCTTTAGATGTTATTACTTTGAAGATTAAAATCAAAGTTTATATGCCTTAAAGGACACCTACAGAGACGTAGTAGTATAATTGTATAGAAGTTGTCCCATACCCTCCCATTTGTCAAGGTAGTTCTTACGGTTTTTAATCTTCTCTATGTATAAGATATGAAAAAGTTGTTTATTCTTAAAATATTTTACATGTAATAATATATTACTATATTAGTTAAATACACAATGCGTGTACATGCATAATAAACTTACCCTCCTTGTACAAACATAATTTCTCTTTATGGACTTTCAGTATTGGTATCATATTATATATACTTCAAATTACATCGAAGTATGTAAGTTCATACCCTCTCTCTTATGAGGCTGTTGTATGCATTCGGTAAGCCATCAAAATATCTCACTTCGGTTTTTAAGAAACACTATTCTATACCAGATTTTAAATAAATACTAATGCGCCTTGAAACATTATTTATCAATATTTAAAAATTTTCCTTAATACAGTACACAAACTAATATTATACATACTGAATGGGGCGGTGTCCAAAAGATATCATCCTCTAGGATGTATGCCCTAGCACTTTGAAATACAACGCTCCATATTTTCGGACACTAAGAGTATTACGCCGCGGGTTCATGGCTTTCCGACACCGGGTCGCGCTATGCGGGCGCTCTTGACGTTTTGACTTCACGTGATATCACTATAAATCTAGTGAATTAATTATTATCTATTTCTAGTGAAATTAATAATTATTCCTCATGTAGAGTTATTTAGTTATATAATATGATAGTACACCAGAAAAAATAAAATACTTTGTAATTTATCAAATCAGTAACTTGTGGCACCCTGCTTATACAGCTAAATGACTATGATTTTAAAATGAGTTTGGTCTAAAAGATAATAAACACACACCTGCTCAAATAGCAAGTTTTACAAGAACAAATGTTAATTCTTTCATTCCAATCAATCAGCGTAAGCTCAGGATATTGAAGAAAAACATGTATCTTGCTACATACCTTAAAAGACCAAGAAGGACGAATAAAATAAATTCATCGAACCAGATTCACATACTCGAAGTAGGTTCATATAGAGATAAGATTAATCCGTCCAATCACAAGTAAGGAAAACATTTTCCTTCATTACCTGCTTCTAAAGGTATCTTTACCGAGTTACCAGACATGTTTATCCGATTGAAATAAATTTATAAAAATCAATAATAACATGATTCTATGTCGTTATACTTGGATATTACCTTTGACCTGTATTAGGCTTTAAATCAGCCTGTGCGCTACAAAAAAGGTTTATTCACAAATTGCTAGGGCCTAAATTTAGGCTCTTAACGTAGATTATTGCACCAATTTTACAGAAAAAAGGTCAGTTTGAAATATCATTTTGACAGGAATTTAGGCCTAAATCGACCCGTACAGGTACAAAAAGGTTATCTCCTAAATTTACGGCCCTAATAGTAAGTTATTCTCAAACCATTTCTACAGAGAGAGGTTCAGTTCGTATCTGTAAGGAGTGCCGGGTTGTTGTTTTCTCGTGATAGATTGTCAATATACTAGATTAATAATAATAATAATAAAGAAATCCGGAATTAATTGTAAAAAACTTTAAATTTGTTTAGTTAACATGCACGCTAAACGAAATATTAAATGTTAAGTTGCATAATTTTATTTTAAATATGAAAACCTAGGACATTGATTTTAATAAAAAACATGATTATGTAGCCTCAGAGAGAGAACTTATTTTGTGTATTTTCTATACTTATTACATGCTAAAATGATTTGTAAAGCAGTAAGTCAATAGAACAACAACGTAGGCTAGCTGGTTGTAGAGGGGCTGCTAGGGGCATGGCCTTACTGATTTACATTGGACTTTATGCCTTTAAGCGGTACGTAAAAATATTATGTTTTAATAAAATTTCATAAAGTATTTTAGTAAAAAATATTTTAAACTTTTTTATTTTTATAAACAAAAAGTATTTAACAGTTAATAATAAATTATTTTCAAAGATAAGATTTGACTTTATTATAGAAAGTTTTAAGAAAACTTGAAATAATTTTATTATAATGAATAGTAAATATAAATGTACGTGTTTATTTAAAACATAAAATGTTTTAATAATTATGTTCATACAGAAAGAACGTGTGTGTGTGTGTGTTTAGGTGTGCGTGTGTGTGTGTGTGGTTGCGTGTGTGGTAATGTGTGTGTGTATGTGTGTGTGTGTGTGGTTGTGTACAATAATAATAACAATAGGCATGAAAGTAAATAACACTAATTATAATAATAAAATAAAATATAAATAATAATAATAAAAATAATAATATAAATAAAATAATAATAAAAATAAAAAAAAAAAAATAAAAAATAATAAGTAAAATAATAAAATAAAAAGTATTAAAACATAATGTTATAAATATATGAGTTAAAGCAGTAAAACCATATTGATTAAAACAGTATAAACAATAAACATTATGAGGTTAACAAGCAGAAAAATACATAGGAGAGTTAAAGCAGTTTTTAAAACACGAGTTAAAAGCAGTAAAGCAGATAAAACAAAAGTCATACTAATCCCTTGTCTATGGTAACACCTCTATTTGATTTACTAGATTTACTGCTGTAAGGTATGTAAATGTTAATAAATATATGAGTTGAAGCAGTAAAACATATGAGTTAAAGCAGTAAAACATATGAGTTAAAGCAGTAAAACATGAGTTAAAGCAGTAAAACATGAGTTAAAGCAGCTAAAACATGAGTTTAAGCATTAAAACATGAGTTTAAAAGCAAGTAAAAGCAGTTAAAACAAAAGATACTAAAATCCCTTGGTGATTAGTGAAACACCTCTCATTATTTACTGATTACTTGCTTTAATGGTATGTATGGTTAATACAATATATGAGTTTAAAATCAGTAAAAACATGTTGAAGTTAAAGCCAGTAAATATGAGTTAAAGCAGTAAAGCAGTGAGTTAAAGCAGTAAAGCAGTAAAACAAAAGCATACTAATCCCTTTGGTGTTAGGTAACACCTCTATTGATTTACTGATTTACTGCTTAAGGTATGTAATGTTAATAAATATATGAGTTAAAGCAGTGAGTTAAAACTATATGAGTTAAAGCAGTAAACATGAGTTAAAGCAGTAAAGCAGTAAAACAAAGCATTACTAATCCCTTAGGTGTTAAGGTAACACCTCTATTGATTAGCTGATTTACTGCTTTAAGATATGTAATGTTATGTTTTTTAATAAAATTCGTACAAATCTGTAGTTAAATATAAATGTCTAGTATATCAGACACTCTTCTTTTTTTACATATATATAATATATATATATTATATATATAATATTATATATATTATAATATAATATATATATATATATTATAATATATAACTTATATATATATATATATATACCATGGTGTGCTGTGTGTAGGTATAGGTGTGAGCGTAAGTTCCTATGGGTAGGTGTATGTGGTTATGTATAAAACTTGCCAAGTGGGTGTGTGTGTGTGTGTGATACAATAGCCTAGCGGGCTAGGCGTGGCGTGTGTGCATTATTGTCATAGTGTGTGTAGCGGAGGGTAGGTGTGAGCTAGGCGTGTAGTGTATCATAGGGTGTGGTGTATGTGTGTATAATGTGTAGGTGTAGGGGTGAGCTAGGGTGGGTGTATGTATCTAGGGTGGGTGCATCGTGATGTATAAGTGTCATAGTGGTGTAGATGTTAGGTGTGCTAGAGGTTGGTCTGTCATGTTCCATGCAGGGTGGTTAAGGTGGGTGGTGTGATTATAGGTAGGGTGTTATGTATGTCTAGCATGGATCTCGTGTATGTGTGCAGGTGTAGGTATGAGTGTAAGTGTCTCTTTGCGGATGTTATGTGTGTATAAGTAGCCTAGCGGGTGTGTGTATGTGTAATAAATAGCGTAAAACGTGTGGTGGTGGTGTAAGTATGTGTATATGTTATGTATGTTATTGTGTGTGTATGGGCCCATGTGGCTTTTTACTCTCTCTCTCTCTCTCTCTCTCTCTCATCTCTCTCTCATCTCCTCTCTTCTCTTCTCCTCTCTCTCTCTCTCGTTATATATATTATATATATATAATAATATATATATATATATAAGTATATATATATATATATATATATATATATATCTTAATATATATATATATATATATATATATATATATAATGCAAATTGATTATAAAATTTCCAGATTTAATTTGATAAAATATGGAAATTGCTGATTCCAAATTTTTGGTATGCATAAAACCCTTTTATATGTAACGACTAAATGTTTATATATTAATGGGCATTCAAGAGAGCCCCAATCTGTTAATTCAAATACATTTGCCCCCAGAGGGTTAGGGGTCGCGTTGCAGTTCGGTTAGTGACTGGTATAGGTCACTTTTTTTAAAATTCCCGCAATTTAATGTTATTCCTTGTGGGTGGGATGATTCGCATCAAAGATTAGATAGATGTTATGGCGGATGCGCATGATGGCAGTTTATATACCATGTATGCGCAAAACGTCTGTGGCATATACAAATGGCTACAGTCAGTATCAAACTGACATTTTGGTGTCCATCCTAAAGAAATGACCCTATAAGAGCGGTTCGGGAACCTGTGAAACCTTCTAGAAGAGTACAAGAGCAACTATATATATATACCCACACACAACCCGCTTATCAGCTATTTATATACACATACACACACCCGGCTAGGTACTCAATATACCACACATACATCCGCAAAGGACAATTACACTCATTACCTACACCTACACACATACACAAGAACATCGCCTGGACACATACACCCTCCCTATATACACACACCCACCCTTACCAACCCTGACATTGGATTACATACACCAACCCATTGTCTTACACATACATTCTACAACACTATAGCACTGTTATACACCACATGCACCTATCCCTAGATAACATACACACCACCTAAAGCTCACACCTATCACCTACACATCATACACACATACCCTACCACTATATGACGGATACACCCTAGCTACACACCTACAACCCCCGCCCTACACAACACTATGACATGTTATGCAACACACGCACGCCCGCTAGTGCTATTTTATAACCACACAACACACACCTCACTCGTATATTTGGATTTTGAACTTTCATACCTTAAGCACTTACGCCACACCTATACCTAACACCTACACCAACACATGTATATATATATTATTATATATAGATATATATATTACACTATATAATATATAATAATAGTTAAATATATATATATATATATATAATATAATTATATATATATATTATATATAATACTATAACATATATATATAATATATATTATGTGTAAAAAAAAAAAAAAAACAGAGTGGCTATATAAAACTTTTTTTTAACTACAAACTAGTACGAAATTTTATATAAAACATTAACATTCATCATCTTAAAGGCAGTTAAAAATCAGTAAACATTCAAGTAGAGGTTTAACTAACACCTAAGATTAGTTATGGCCTTTTATGCTTTTACGCTTTACTGCTTTAACATGTTTTACTGCTTTGTAACCATACACTGTTTTACTGCTTTAACTCATATATCTATTAATATTTAATTACCTTAAAGCAGTAAATCAGTAAATTCAAACTGCCCTCCACCACAAGGAGATAGTAGCTTTTTGTTTTACTGCTTTACCTCATATACTCATGTTTACTGCTTTAACTCATGTTTTACTGCTTTAACTCAACATTTTTACTGCTTTAACTCATATATATATTAAAAAACATATACCTTAAAGCAGTAAATCCAGTTGAAATCAACAGAGTTGTTTAACCTATCTCCCAAGCATTATCATCTGATTTTGTCTTACTGCATTTACACACTTTTTAAACTCAGTTTTACTGCTTTAAGCTCAATACAAGGGGAGGATTGTTACTGCTTATAAACTCATGGTTTTACTGCTTTAATATAATAAAATATAATATATAGTTTATATTATATATTATATATATATATATATAATATATAATATAATTAGTAATATATATAAGTATATATAGGTATAAGATATATTATATATATAATTATATAATATATATATATATATAGATATAGTAATATATTATTATGATATATATATAGTATATATATATATATATTATATTATACGTGTATAAGAGACTAGTATATAGATAGTAAAAGGCAAATTTGAAAATAGATTCAATGAAAACTATGGTATAGGATTAGGAAGACTCCTTGGAGACGCACAGACGATAAAGCATACGTGAGTGGGAAGACGGGTATAGAGATACCAGGTGAATGAAACGGGGTAGGAAGAATGGAATGGGATGGGTTAGGGTGTGTTTGTGTGTGAATATGAAGGGGGTGTTTACTGTGTCTATTGATGCTTCGTGGATATAAACATAATTCATGATCCACGTGAAATAAACTGAAAATATTTACGGATTAAAAGGACATTGACTAGACAGACTGGTTAATAGACAAACAGGATGCGAACGGGAACACTATCCGGCGAGGCAGCCGCTCGGGCCGCGAGCTGCTGCGCGGCTTCGGCGGCGAGGGCGGCTTTCGGAAAAACGCGCCGGCGTGGACGAATGGACTGCGCGTTAAAACGCGACAATGAAACGATGAATGCGACCGAGGCCGGATGACGGATTTTGCTAAAACAAAGATTCAACGACGCTGAAAATAAATTAACACGAC
>JABUQX010043069.1:30000-35000 GCA_015478945.1 Trachelipus rathkii
TAAAAAAAAAAACTTAGGACGTACATGAAAATTAATATTACATAAAAAGAATTTAAAGCATTTATATTATGTAATAAAAGTATGCATAAAATTTATAACTTTTTAACTTTGAGAAAAATTTTAAAATAATATAGCTGCATTTTCGAGATGTAATCAAACGTTTGAGATTATATTGTTTTAGTTTCCGAGGGTATTATTATTAAAAAGGTTACATTTCAATTTCTCTGTTTTGCTCGTCTTTATTCTGTTGATTATTCTGTTAATTTCGTCAGACGAATTTTTTTGATTTGGCAAGAATTATTCGAAAAGGAATATTCCAAAGGTAAGGCCTCAGTCAAATGCTGAGGCCTTAGTTATCTGCTTACACTCCCATAGGGGAGGGTGGCCTCTTCTCCCCTGAAATAAAGCTCAAACAACAACAAAAACAACCAAAATAACAAAATATTATGTCAGCAATATGACGACGTCATTCCTTAGCTCTCATTGGCCATCAGTGACGTCATAGAAATACAGCTCTCTGATTGGTAACCCATGTAATGTTTATTTTTGACGTAGATAACATATTTACCGGTTCAATATTTTAGTTATTGTCTAACAGTCGAAGTGTCCATACGCGTTATTGGTGCTTTGAATTCTAGGTGAAATAATAATAATAATAATAATAATAATAATAATAATAATAATATAATAATATAATAATAATAAAAATAATAATAATAATAATAATAATAATAATAATAATAATAATAATAATAATAATAATAATAATAATAAATAATAATAATAATAATAATAATAATAATAATAATAATAATAATAATAATAATAATAATAATAATAATAATAATAATAATAATAATAATAATAATAATAATATAAAAATATTTTGTTTGGTTATGTATAGTAATGATTGAGATTGCAATGTTAAGAGCTGATGGTAAGTTGAAACTTTGAATGTTAGTTACTTTACTGTTGATAAGCAGTGAACTTTTTAAATGAAAGCAGTCCATTCGTACGTAAGATATGTTAGGTATGTTATGGCACGCTATGTTCTTATTTCAGGTAATGTTATGTTATACGTAAGATATGTTAGGTATGTTATGGCACGCTATGTTCTTATTTCAGGTAATGTTATGTTAGCTTCAATGATGCTAAAACTTTGTTATGCTAGCATTTATTCGTTGATCAGTATGATGGGTAGATTAGGTTATGATAAATTTTTTTGATAGGTTTTGTTAAATATTACAATATTAAATTAACATTGATGTGATATAGATATGATAGAAAAGTAGGGTTAGTTTGAGTTTTGCTTGGCGATGTTAGCTACTTTACTGTTGTTTAGCTGTTAACTTTGCTAGTGTTAACAATTTATTCATACTCAAGGTATGTTAGGTATGTTCTTAGTTTAGGTGATATTATGTTAGCTTTACTGATGTTAAAACTTTGTTATGCTAGTAATTATTCGTTGGTCAGTATGATAGTTAGGTTAGGTTATGATAAATTTTTGTTAAGCTTTGCTAAATAGTACTATGTTATTGTAAGATTAACACTGATATATTATAGATATGCTGAAAAAAGTGGGAATATGTTAAGTTTTGTAGGTAATGTTAGCTATTTTACCGTTGTTACTAGGGAACTTTGTTAATGTTGGCAGTTTATTCATACGTAAGGTATGATATGTTCTTAGCTTAGGTTATGTTATGCTAGCTTTACTGATGTTAAAACTTTGTTAAGTTAGCAATTATTCGTTGGTCAGTATGATAGATAGGTTAGGTTATGATAATTTTTGTTAAGTTTTGTTAAATATTACTATGATAATGTAAAATTAACACTGTTATGTTAGAGAAATGTTGGAAAAGTGGAAATAGGTTAGGTTTTGCAGGTAATGTCAGTTACTTAACCGTTGATAAGTAGGGTACTTTGCTAATGTTAGCCGTTTATTCATACGTAAGGTGCGTTAGTTTGTTGTACATTATGCTTTTAGTTCAGGTTATGTTATGTAGCTTTATTGTTGTGAAAACTTTGTTATGTTATTAATTATTCGTTGGTCAGTATGATATATAGGTTAGGTCATGATAAATTTTTGTTACGTTTTGGTAAATATTACTATGATAATGTAAAATTAACACTGTTATGTTATAGAAATGTTGGAAAATTAGTAATAGGTTAAGTTTTGTAAGTAATGTTAGCTACTTTATCGTTGATAAGTATGGTACTTTCTTAATGTTAACAGAATATTAATACGTAAGATATGCTAGGTTTGCTGTTGGACATTATGTTCTTAGTTCAAGTTTTGTTATGTTAGCATTATTGATTTGAAAACTTTGCTATGTTAGCATTTATTCGATGGTCAGTATGATAGATTGGTTAGGATATGATAATTTTTTTTTTTGCTGGGTTTTTGTTAAATACTACTATGTTAATTGATATTTTTATGTTATAAGTATAAAAAGAATAAAAGATTTAGTAAAAACATAAAATGTTTTTAATAAATTTATGTTATGTTCATACAAAGAACTTATTTTTATGCAATGTTTATACAAAGAACTTATTTTTATGCTATGTTTATACAAAAAAATTATACTTAAATATGATTTTAATCACTTAATCAATGGATCACGAATGGGAAAGGGTTATGATTACCAGTTTTAATTTATTGATCTATTGATTAATTGATATTTTAATAAAAAGAATAAAAATAATAAAATATTTAGTAGAAACATAAAATGTTTTTAATAAATTATGTTATGTTCATGCAAAGAACTTATTTTCATGTTGTGTTTATACAAAGAACTTATTTTTATGCTATGTTTATGCATAATACATGATCAAATATGACGTAAAGCAGTAAGTCAATAGAGCATGGCATGGCATGGCATGGCATGGTGGAAGGGATGGGGTATGGTGTTTGCGCTACTGCTTTACTGCTTTACTGCACCTTTGGTACTTTAGTGTCAATAAATACATATTTTTAATAAAAAAATTTAGTAAAAACTGTTTTAAAAACTTTTTTAATAAAATAATTAAAATTTTAAAAAGTTTTAAAATAATTTTTTTTTAAAAAATAAATAAAATTTTTAAAAAGTTTTAAATTAAAAAAAAAAAATAAAAAATTAAAATGTAAAATAAAACTTATGAAATAATAAAAACTTAACAAATAAAATAAAGCAAACAAAATAAAAAAAAATTTAAAAAACAAAATAAAACCTAAATAAATAAACATTATAAACATAAACAGTAAATGTAAAATTAAACAAAATAATATAAACTTAAAAAATAATAAAATTTAATACGCAAAATATAAATGTAAAATAAAAGTTATATTAAAATAAACCATAAAATAAATAGACAAAGTTTTAAGCAAAATAGAATTTAAAAAATAAAACTTATAAAATAATAAAAACTTAACAAATAAAACAACATTTATAAAATAAATAAAACTTCGAACAAAATATAGCTTATAGAATAAATAAATAAAACTTTAAACAAAATGTATATGTAAAATTAAAACATAAAATAATAAAAACTTTACAAACAAAATAATACCTATAAAAAATAAGTAAATAAAACTTTAAACTAAATATACTGTAAATATTTCGTCATGTACTAGAAATATAATAGTTGAAATATATTTAAAATAAATGAGATTTGAATATTAAATGGGAAAATTAAAAAAAATGTTGGCCAATGACGTTTATAAAACGAGACACAGATGCATGGCATTGAAGAAATAACAGTCATGTGATCAATAAGTTAGCGTAAGGTTTGGTTAGATAATGTATTAAGTAGAGTATCTCTATAATTAATGTGTGAATAAATAATAACTAACAACAAACAACGCCAGCAACAAAAATAAATAACAGTATATAATACTCACATATCATTGACCATTGAGAGCCGTCTTTATGCACTGACAGTCTGACACATAGTATGAAACTAAAAATATTACGGACTTTGTACACTACCTCTTTACCTGATGTTTATTCGTCGTCCGTAACATGGGATTGGACCTAATAGACCAATCAGCACCTTGTATTGCAGTGACGTAAGTTTATTATGACGCGCAGTGATAAGGGACCAGTTGTTGGAAGATTAGATGTGATATAACTTCTGTTGAGTGAGGATATTTCGTGAAAAATAAAAACTTTTAACAAAAAATATATATAGAAATGAAGCCTGCACGTGTTATAGTTGAAACAGTTAAGTGCACAGTAAGAAGTCCAAACGTGTAAGCAGCATCAGGTGATGTTAGCATAGATGTGCCTGGAAAAGTTAAGAAAATTTAGTTGCGTCAGGTCAGACAGCGTGGAGAGAGAGAGAGAGAGGGAGAGGGAGAGAGAGAGAGAGAGAGAGAGAGAGAGAGAGAGAGAGAGAGAGAGAGAGAGAGAGAGAGAGAGAGAGAGAGAGAGAGAGAGAGAGAGAGAGAAGATGCCGTATTAATAAGTTGTATGGAGGCAAGTAGTATGTTGGCAGGTTAGGTTAGACAATGATAGGTTCGTATGTTTAGTCCGGTTAGGTAAGGATAGAAAAAGTTAGCCAATGTATTAAGAAAGATTGATTGAACGGCAAATATTTAGAGAGCAGCCGTATAATTGCGTTAAGTTTCCAATTTTATGCAAAATTTGGTGGTTGCCATAATGATCATCTATAATTAATAGCTGAATTCACCATTAAAATTTCATTTTAAGGGTGTAATCCCGTTTCTGGGGTTCGGTTCCCATCTTATACGGGGACCTTACCATTTCTGGGGGCTCACAGACACCCCTGAGTGTTCTGAAACCCTCAAATTCGGATTCCAGTCCTTATAACATATGCATTAACACCAATATTGTGTTATTAAGCGAATGTATGCTAACAGCACCGCACCACACCAGCTCCAGCACCGGCTCCGGAACCTGCTTCCGCAATGACTCATATGCTCCGGTAAAATAATAATATAAAGAATTGTAGTTAAGAAAAGGTAACAACACTAAAAATCCGGGCCTTCAATTCTTATTGCT